>PVIY010009215.1:0-73475 GCA_004026745.1 Myrmecophaga tridactyla | reverse complement strand
CAATGAGTATTTGGATGAATAAATTAAATGTGATATAAAATAATAAAATGCCCTCCTTTCTCTACATTTTGTGTATATACAGTTGTTTTGGGAATCTAAGTTATAAAGATAGAAGTTGTATCTTGCCTTAATAATCCATCATAAATTAAAAAAAATATTTTTGATTATTGTTCAGGCTTTAATTGAAATAGCAACTTGTGAAGATCCATTTTCTGTCTGATCTCCCATAAGGGTATTTAACACCTATTTATCTTTTCTAAAAATAATATTTTATATCAACATGGTCAGTTTGGAATCAATCTGTGTTTCCCAGTGATGTTTTTCTTTTTTGCCAACAGTACAGTTAAATGTGATGATGTATGTCTGCTTCTCACACTGCACAGGTTACAGGCACACATTTCACTTGGCACTTCCTATAGCTTCCATCTGTTCAGTTGTATTAGGGCAAAAGTCAGAGAGTGCAGAAGTCCACTAGGTCTAAGAAGTTTTTCTCTCATTTTCACTTAATAGCTTTTTGTGGGAGCCTCAATATTGTTAGCTGTACAATATGTTTCCATATAAGCTTAGTCCTGCTTTATAAGCCTGGTAAAAGAAATTTTTACCAGGCTTCTTATTTATTTGGTTTCTTATTTCATGGTTTTTTATTTATTTGACTAATTTTAGACTTTTTCTGTTTTATAGAAACATTCATAAACGCCACTTCATATTCAAAGCAATGTTTTTTTAGGACTGCTAATTATTTATTTTACTTAAAAATAAAGCTCAGAATAACAAAATTAAAATGTTTTGCTGCATTAACTAAATAATATTTGATTCAGGGAAATTAAATGTATTCAACCACATTGCTTTTGCATTCTATTTTCTTTTTCTCTCTCTTTTTTTTAATGCTAGGAACTACAGATTAAGTTCGTACAGTTCTTATTTCATTTACTCATGAGAACAACACTTTGGAGTAAGTATGGCTGTCTTTATTATAAAGCTGGTTAAGTGAGCCTAAGAGAATTTAGGTAAGTTTCTCAATTGCATACAGTCAGATATGAACTCATACCTGGCCAAATGCCCGTAGTCTATGTACAACCACCACTTTGTAATCTTGGAAAAATCATTTAACTTCTCTAAGCCCAAGATTAAACATCATTAAAATGCAGTATTGATACCATTCGTATCCATTCCTTCCTTTAGAAGACTTTTTTTTTTTAGCATGGGCTTCTTGATTAGCTTCAAACAGGCTGAAAAAAGGATTAAATTCTAGTCTTAGGAGATATCCCTTTGCTTTTTCTTCTTTATGTGTTTTGGGATGGCAAAAGTAACAATCCCAAAACTTGTCACTTAATAGTAAGGCACATTGCACTTAATTTTAAAGCATTCTCATAAAATTAAAGGTACGGGATGCACAGGTGGTTCAATGGTAGAATGCTTGCCTTCCATGTGGGAGACCCAGGTTAATTCCTGAACCATGCAACTGAAAAAAAAAAAAGAAAAAATATTAAAGTAACATAATATATATCAATTAAGAGACAACGACAGGGTGGCATGATGGTGGCTCAGTGGCAGAATTCTCACCTGCCATGCTGGAGACCTGGGTTAGATTCCCAGTGCCTGTCCATGTTAAAGAAAAAAAAAGTGACAACAACAGAACAGTTTATGTGGCTCCTGAGATGACTCCTCTTCAATCATTTTTCACACCTCTTGATGATCTGACTTTCTACAAGCAGAGCAAGAGGATGTAGGAACAAGAGCTCTGCAGATTAGGGGTCAGAAGATGAATCCTCCCTAACCTGAGTGATTTGTTAAATTTTGTTTGCTTCTTTATTTCTGCCAGTAACTGAAGAATTGGAAAGCTGTCAGTCAAAATGACCAATTGCTTCCTTTTTAGATTACGTTATATGACTGATGCTCCAATTTCTAGTAAGTGAGGAAAGGGCAACATACTCAACTATTAGTTCTGTTCCAGACATCAGCATATATTTTTCATTGCTATATTGACTGACAACCCAAATAGGCATAGGTGTTTAGGTTAAAAACTTAAAATCAATGATCTGAAATGTTAGAATGAAAATTAGATTGTTTACCTGGAATAGGAAAGTAAACCAATGCACTGAAACAAGCTTGAGTGTAATAACAAGACACGATGAAGACTGGTCAGTTGGAGAGCATATGCCCTGACAAAGAGAACAGCCACAAATGATTTTCAACTGATTGTTGCCATGAAAGTATGAATGCCCATATTTGTCAGATCTAACTTTTCAAAAGAAAGCAAGAATGTAGATTTTAATCCAAATATTAATGCAAATCTTTACAATTTTAAAAGTTTAGATGCAAATTAAAATATTGATAAAACACAGTAGAAACAAGAAAAAGGAAAGAAAAGAATTAAGGAATAAAAAAGGAACAAAGGCAGAAAATAAAGAAAAAAGAATTACATATTCAGTTTGAATTCAGTCTTCTGATCACTATATTGAAAATGCTCAAATAGGAGAGAATATTTGTGTTTCTCAATTTTGTTGAGACATTTTCTCAGTATTTATCTGGATAAACAACGGGAGCCATTTATCAGGTTCAAAAACCTGCTCTGGTCCAAATTTATAGAGCACCTCAAGAGATTAGGATGTCTATAAAGTTGTAGTGTTTGGATAAGTAGGTGGTTTCTAAACCTTTGAAACATGTCCTATGGGTTTGTCCATTGATGTACAAGGATGTTGTGATAAGTGTGAAAATTCTAAAGCAGTGATTATATTGTCTGATTTTAGATGGTGCTTAATAAATAGAAGCTATTATAGTATACTTATTAGTCATTGTGGTAAAGTATTATAATTATTAACTGACAAATTAATTGAAGTTGGTAATTTAAAAATCTGATTCTGCTGTGAGGTAGAGAGGAGACTTATTAATTTGATCTCTACTTTATAAGATGACAAAAATGAAACTTGGGGAAGGAGGAAGGGAGGGAGACAGAATGAGATGAAAGAGTGTAGATAGAGGGAGTGGGGAGGGAAGAAGAGGAAAGGGACAGAGGAGAGAGATAGAGAGAGCGTGCGCATGAGAGAGAGAGAGAGAGAGAGAGAGAGATTGATTGATTTAAGACAAAAAGAATCTGGATTTGAATTCAGATTATCTGTTTCCAGCATCTAGATACTTTTAAACAAAGAGAAAGAGAGTATTTTTGTTCTTGGCTCTGACGTAAAAATTATTGAAAGTCACCACTCTCATCCCTATGAAAGGAAAGACAAAACAAACTGAATAAATTACTTTTAAAACTCATCCAAAAATTTAGGGTGAAGAGCAAGTTACCAGCTTGAAATCTGGATGGATAGGTAAATCCAAGGATCCATAGCCAAGATTGACTTCCTTCAGCAGCTGCCAGAGGAGTAAAAACTAGTAGGAACTCCTAAATGGGAATTTTGATGTACTTCTGATGGCTTAGTGTTGACTAGTATGAGAGGGAGAAACCTCTGGGCATTCCAGACTTAACAGGGGCCTACAGAAGAGAGCTTTACATCTAGACACCCTAAAGTTCTCTTGATCAAGATCCAAAAAAGACTTTTGCTTGGCTCTGGCAATGAATGGGGGAGAATTATTGTGGAATATATCTGGAGCATTCTACATAACAAAGGTCTATTCCCTATAGGAAAAGAGCAGAGATAAAATGGAATCATATAAACACAATCAAAATGAGAGAAAGCAGAAACAAAAAGAGAGAAAAAAGAAAAGTAAGAATACATTTAACATATAGAAAAGTATTGTTTCATTGTCTTGGCTGCTGAATAAAATACCAACTAAGAGGTTGGCTTAAACAATGAGAATATATTGGTTTTAATGCTAAAAGAAGTCCAAAATCACAGTCCAGAGACTGTGGCATGCTGGGGCTGGCTTGATCCTTGGCTTTTCTGTTCACATGGCAATGCACATGGTGGTCTCTCCTGCATTCTCTTTTCTACTCTGGGTTCTATTAACTTTAAAATTCTGATTGCTTCCTCTTGCTCTCACTTTCTCTACAAACTTCCCCATAAGGCTTTCAGTAAAAGGATTAAGAACAATCCTGATTCAGCTGAGATGTACCTTAACTGAAATAACATCATACATCATCAGAAGATTCTATTTGTAGGGTTCACATCCACAAGAAGCTTTAAATAAGATTCAGAGTCTCACAATATAATACTCTAAATGTCTGGGTTTCAAGTTAACATTACACATCACACCAGGAAAATTTTAGCTTGAATAAAAAATGAAAATTAAGAGACACCAACACTTAAAAAACAGTCATCACATTCTTTAATAAGCACTCATTAATATTCTTGAAACATTTTTTAACTGGAAAATTTAAGCAAAGAAATAGAACTATCTGCAAAATAACAGATGATACAATGAGAACTGAAGGACATTTTACAATGAAAATATCATACAATAACTGGAGACAAAAAAAGAAAAAAAATGGTGGATGGGACCAAAGCAGGATGAATGGGGAAGAGGAATTGATCAGTGAACTTGAAGCTACAATGATAGGAATTACTCAATCTAAACAACAGAAATAAAATGGACTAAAAAAATGAAAAGAATCTTTAGGACCTGAAGGACTATAGCAAAGATATAACATCTGTTTCATCAGAATCTCAGAAGCAAAATAAAAAAAAGCATGCATCATTTAGATTTCCTAAGGTTTCTGTAACAAAGTACCACAAACTGGATCACTTCAAGCAAAAGAAATTTATTGTCTCACAGTTCTGGGGGCTAGAAGTCCAAAATCAATGTATCAACAGGGTGATGCTGCCTCTGAAGTTTGTAGGCGGAATCCTTCATTGCCTCTTATAGCTTCTTGTGTTTTCAGGCAAGCCTTGACTTGTAGATGCATTACTTCAATTTTTGTCTCTGTCTTCACATGGACTTTTTCCCTATATTTGCATTTTTTCCTATTTTTATAAGGACACTAGTAATGTTGGAGTAGAACCCACCTTAATTAAATATGATCTCATTTTAATTTGATTATATCTGCAAAGACCCTATTTCCAAGTAAGGTCACATTTACTGGTACTTAGGCTTAAAGGTTTCAACATATCCCTTTGGAGGACACATTTTAACCCACTACAGAAGGCAAAACTGAAAAAGTACTTCAAGAAATAATGGCTAAAAATGTCTCAATTTTAGAAAAACACATCAACCTGGAGATTCAAGATGCTGAGAGAACTCCAAGGTTATCCCCAAGAACCTTTATAGTGAAATTTGCAAACTAAAGAAAAATTAAATATCTGTAAAGCAGTGAGAGAGAAATAATATTGCGAACAACAGAAAAATAATTAAATGACAGTGTAATTTTCATTAGAAGTCAAGAACACCAGAAATAAATTTCACAATATTCTTCAAGAGCTAAAAGAAAATTATGATCAATCTAGAAATCTATGTCCAGTGAAATTACCCATCAAGAATGAAGGGGGAATAAAGGCATTCTCAGAAGAAGGAAAACTAAGAATCTTTGTTTAGTAGACCTACACCAAAAAAATTATTAAAGGATGACTTTGAAATGGAAAGAAACTGATAACAAAAGTGTAGGAGCCAAGGGTTAAAACAAGACCTGCAGAATTTGTTGGGAGCAACTAGCGTCAAAGTAGTGGCAAGAAATTGAGGAGATAGTAATTTGCTTAATGGAGAACAGTCTGGGGGAAAGAGAGAAAGTTTGTTTTGTCTTAGCCCCAGGTTCTTTGTGATCATCTTAAGTAAGCACTCTGTATTCTCACCAGGCGCATGCATACTCTTTGTCACATAAATCCTGCAGTATATAAGCAGGAACCAATTAAGAATAAAGATGTCTGATGTCTCTGGCCTGTTATCGCTGAGCTTCAGACCCCCTGAACCCATCTTTGTTCGTCTTTTATTCTTTCTTTCTTATCATTCCTTAATATCCTTCGAGCTCCGTTTCATAGGAAGCAACACAAAAGGAGTTGTTGAACATCAGGAGGGAAAAAAGAAGAAAAAAAGAACAAAAACATGAATAAATACAATGCATTTTCCTTTTACTCTTGAATTTTACAAGTTATGTTTAGGGTTGAAATAAGGATTATAACATTATCTGATGTGATTACAAATGTATGTAGAGGGAATATTAAGATAATTATAAATGGGAAGGGTAGTGGAAGTAAATAGAAATAAAGTTTGTTAAAGTAGCTGCACTATATTTGAACTGGTAAAATATCAGCATCAATAGATTGATATAATGTAATACATATAGTAACCAACACAAAATCAATGTGAAAAGATATGTTCCAAATTACTATAGTTAAATCAAAATGAATATTAAAAATATCAACTTACCTACAGGAGAGCTAGAGAAAGAAAAAATAGAAAAAGCGCAAGAATAAAGAGGAAATAAAATGACAGACTTAAGCCTTAACTATTCAAAAATTACATTAAATATAAATGATCTAAATAAATCAATTAAGAGACAGGGACTGGAAATTTGGATTTAAAAAGGATGATTCAACTATGTGCTATTTACAAGAAATTCACTTTAAAATAATATAGTCTCATTGAAAATAAAAAGATGGGAAAAGTTATTTCTTCCAAATATTCATCAAAAGAAAACAAAAATGTCTAGATCAGACATAGCAGACTTCAGAGCAAAGAAAATAATCTTAAACAAAGAAGGCAATTGCACAATAATAAAATATCAATTCACCCAGAATACTATAGCAATCTTAAAAGAATATGCACCAAGCAAGAGAAATGCAAAATTTGTGAAGCTTAAACTGATGGAAATGAATTGAAAATACATTTCAAATTCAATAGCACCAAATTACTATTAGTAAATCAAAATGAATATTAAAAATAGCAACTCACCTACAGAAAAGCTGGAGATAGAAAATGTACTCTAGATGTAACTGGAGACTTCAAAACTGCTCTCTCCCATTGGTAGGAAAACTAGACAGAAAATCGAGATATAGAAGGATTCATCAATACCATCAATATACAGGATCTAGTTGACATTTAGAGAACATTCCTTAAAATAAGAACAGAATACACATTCTATTCAAGCAGCCTTTGGAATATATAGAATATTTTTGAAAGGACAAAATTATAGAAATTAAAAATGGTTTAGTTATTGTCTACAGGGTAGGTTTGATAGGGAGGACAGTGGGCATAGTTATGAACAAGCAATGTGAGGGATCCCTTGGTTATAGAAATCATCTGTGTCTTGATTGTATCAAAGTCAATATCTTGTATCAAAGTCAGTATACAAATGCTTGAATATTTTTCAAATCTATAGGATGAATGGTAAAATGTAGATGAGGTCTGTCTCTATTATTCCTTATAAACACAAGTGATACTCAATTATCTTAAAATAAAATGTTTAATTAAAAATAACAAAAAAACAAAAAAGTGTGTCAATTCAATTACATTTAATGTTTTCCTTCATTGCATAATTATCTTTTGTGGTGATAATAATCTAAGAGTAATGCATTTGAATTCATTGAAATGGTAAATATAATGAATAAGCACCATAGACAGGTAATGGAAATTTTTAAAAAGTGCATTTGACTCTAGAATGATTTATAATTACAATGGTAGAACTTTAAATGAATTAACGTATTTGCTTTAACTCCCTAAGTGTGTTGGATGATAAGATGAATCTAGCCTTAAATTAAATTTTACTTTGTACTATTTTTAATAAAGTGTACTTAAATAAAGAACTTGAGAAGTTGTTATTAAAATAGTGCTTTTATTCTTAGTTTTGAAATTACAGTCAAGTTAGGAGCTTTGCTAAGAAGAAATACTCAAGGATAAATCATCAAATGTCTAGCAAGTTAGATAAATTGGGTAAAAATCAGTGAAGAAGTTTGCAGAAAAATGTCTTAAATTTTAGCTTTAGGAATTCATTCTTCTGAGTATAATGCTGAATAATTTGCAAGCATACTCTTTGAGAAAGTTTGATTTGCACCTAAAAGCTTTCAGAAGTCTATCTTGATCATTACATGCACATTGTATTTAGTATAATTATCTTAGGAACATTTCTTTTTCTCTGCATTTGAGTGCCGTTGCTGCTTGCATCTTTCAGGACTCAGAGGAGCTGCATTTCTTTACAAGTACTGAGCTTTAAACTAGAAATCCAGATATACAACTAGATTTAAAGACAAAGAACTGAACTGTTCTGTGGCCCACATATGCTGAGGTCTTCTGTGTTGCAGACTTTTGTTAGCTGTCAGGATAAGTTCCTCAAACATGTGACTATATGGTATGTGATCATCTTCAATTTTAGCTACAAAGAGTGTCAATAATATACCCTATCAACTATTTCACACATTAGAACATATTACCCCTGATTTCGTCCTCTCTAGCTCTCTCGCCTTCTTTACTTCATTTTCATCCATCTACATACCTATTCTCTACTTAAATTAGCTAAATCACTCTTGAACCAAATGAAAATAAAAATTGTCTCCAAAGAAGGAAATAGCTAGCATGAATGCACAAAAAAGAGAAGGTCCAATCACAACACTGTTTTCATCCATTCTGAACATTCCCAGATATTCGTATTTAAAAAATTAAACTTTCCGTTATCCACTAAGGTCAAAAGATAATAATGTCTGTCCCTGAAAAGAAAGAACATTAACATAATATGAATATTCTTCATGCTTGCATGTATTTCTTTTTTGTCCGTGTCTATTCTAAAGGATCAAATTGCAAACTTTATTTGTGGAAAACAAAACTACAAAACAACAACAACGAAACAAATAGCAATTTTCCTGCTGGAACTGCAATTTCTCAGCACATTTTCTCCTTTATATTATTAACTCTGTGCCAGATTCTAAATAATTGTCAGATTTTTGCACACGCATAATAGCTGGCATAGTGCCTTTCTCTCTTGTGAGGTAGGGTTTCTCCAATGTCTTATGGCTCAGCCAGAAGATTTCTCTCATTTTTGTGCAAGAGTTTGGAGTCATTGTAGTCTTAAAACAAGCCTGCTGGTGAATGAAGTGAGAATGCTGTGCAAGTGAGGGTACTGCAGATTTAAAAAAAGAACAAAGGTTGTTGCTTTGAGGCTAGTGAGCCATAGGTCATAAACGCATTTCTTAAAAAACAAAGAAATAAAATCTCAACACACAGCATGAAAAGATAAAAATCTCCTGCTTCCAGATTTCAAGTTTGCTTGTTTTCTCCTCACACAGGAAATTATATTGCTGACACTTTCCTTCTATTTTATCAAAGTAAAACATATGTAGTTAACTAAATGAGTTAACTGCAGAGAAATGTTAGCATTTCACATTGATGGGTTGGATGACACAAGATCAGTTTGATTCTTTCCTATACTGCTAGGCAAAAGTTTCACTTCAAATATCTTGAATAAGCATATCAGAGGGTTTAGAATCAATCCCTCATAGTATAAACAGATCATATTAATCATAATTTCTGTTCATTATTAATAGGATTAATACTTAAATTCCTGGGCTCTATTACAATTTAACTATGAGGCTCTGATATGCACAGTGTTGCATTCTCTTTAAAGTACCCAGGGCAAATTTGATTCTACATCAAATGGGCTTCTTGTATTCTAAATAAAATCAGAATCATTATAGGAAATAAATCCAATAGTCCACAGGTTTTCAATGCATACCTATGATATGCTTTAAAATATCTAAGCATTTGAGTGTATTCAAAATTTATAACATTTATTCTCAGATCTCAGAAAGCTTACTAAAAACAACATATAAAAATGGATAAATAAGTATTGAATAATAGATTCAAGGAGAAGAAGAGATTAAAAAACAGAGACTAAAATTTTTAGGAATGAAGAATTAAATTCAGAAAATATTTATTTATGGAGTTTTTTCCCTACTGTGCTAACAGCTAGAGTAGCTTAAAAGAAGAAAAACAAGTTGCCATTGTCTATGAGAAGCTTGCAGAGGAGACTAACAATGAGACAACTCTAAAATAGGTATGCATACAAATAACCATATAAAAATAGGTCTATTTAATTTAAATAGATCATACTATGTTGGTTTGAGAAGAGAGAGGACATTTTTGTTAAGGAAATTACTAATTGTATCCTAAAATCTGTGTCAGATGCTGAAACATGGTTAAAGGAGATTGAAATGAAGGAAGACATGGCAGTCAGTGGAAATTGTATGAATGAAGACATAGAAGCAGTACATTTCCAAGTACATACCACATAGAATGAAGAATCATATTTAGCTAGAACATAGGCTGCATCGTGTGAAGTATTGGGGGAAAAAATCTCAGGCATTTACTGTGGTCATATGAAGACTGCTTAATCCCTTTCAGAAGAGTCTGTACGTTGCCTGACCCGCCACCCCCTCTTTTTTGTGTGTGCCATTAAGCTCTGGTAATGTGATAAGCTAAATGACATCCCAATTTGAAATTCTCCAATGAAAATATTTAAAACATATATTGTTTACAACCACATCACATGTAGGTGCTTAAGTTATTAAAAATTACATATGATTCCAGACTAATGTGTCCAAGTGGTTATAAGTTTCAAGAAATAGTATCTAATGAATTTTCAAGATTTGTAAAGAAAAAAATGTGACATTTTTCACATCTCTTATCACTTAGGTACACTGGGTACAGCTTTCATTTCGAGTTCACTCACAGTCAGCATGATTAAAATGTCAAATTTTAATATAAACCAAACATATGGAAGGAAAGAAAGAAAACAGGAACAATTTAAATCTAAAAGTTCATCCCAGCTTTATAGTTCAAAAATTTTATTCTAAGCATGAGCTTTACTTTTTTAAAAAAATTATGTGGTTTTGGGTTTCTACTCTGTTTAATTTATGCATGACTACAACATGCTCAGACAAAAACAACTAGTGAAAATAAGAACTATACAAATTACATCCGTTATTAGAGCAAAATAATCAATTGGACATCATTTCAACCTCCTACTTCAATTACAAAATAAACAACTTGAAACATAATAAATGACTTGTATAGGTCAATTTATATATTTATCTATTTTCACTCATAAACTTCCATGCTGTTGATCTTGCAAATATTGTTCTTTGACAAGCAGAAAACTTTTCAGATTGGTAAAAGTTGTATATAGAAGGGAGCATAATATGACACAGGGAGGAGGTAGAAGAGGAATAGGAAATCAATCTAGACTATCTTAATTGAAAATTCATTTGTGTAGATAACCTACATTAGTGACATTGTTCATAATATTATTCAATAGTGACCCTAACCTAATGCTTCATAATTACATTTGGGGACATATAACAAGTTCAGATATTGGTTTTGGAATTGTTAACATGTGAAAAACATTACAAATATGTTTCAGTTTTTTTGTCCAGTCTCAAGGTCATGAATATTGGGGAATATGTGATTTTTGTTCCTACTATACAAGGCAGTGGTTTAATAAAATTCATCAGATGCCACATCACACTTTTTTTCACCTAAAATTAGCCCCTGAAAGAGTCACAAAGCAGGTCAGAAAGTGTGGTTTACCCCTAGGTTGTTCATCTATTCATACAAGCCAGTAGGAAATCATTTCTATCACTAGGAAATTATTTAGCACAAAAGATCATGGGTGAAGAGTGTGTAAAGAATAAAGTTTTTATTTTTATTGTTTCCCTGCTTGCCATCTCATTCAACAGACATTAAACTATTACTTTCTGATTATTCACAAATCATTTCATGTTTTTAAATTGCTGCCTGCCTATTCTCAAGTCTTGGTTTCCAACATTTCTTCCCTTGACTTCTTCAATAATCTTCTAATTTCAATCTTCTGCCATTACTTAGAAAATTTTCTCAAAGGTATAACATGAACTCAAAGGGTAAAAGTCTTTGCTTCTTATGCAAATGAAAGTTTCTGAATCAGTGAGTTAAAGAAAAGTCAAACACCAAAAAAAGTCCAAATTTCTTACTAAGAGTTTGAAAGGCCTTGACTGTGTCTCTAGTTTTCCTCTTCCCAGTCCCTGTAGGAAGATTGACTGACAGCATTTGCTTTTGAATTGCAGGCTCTCAAATGTTTTTTTTTTTTTTCTTCACATATGTCCCTTTGCCTTCTACACACCATACTTTATGTTGGCAAACTTCTACTTCAACAGTTTCCCAAAATTATTATAAGTAATTGTCTTACAGAATTTGTAATTTTTTTTTTACATATTTGTTAACTTGTTCTTCTCTACTATTAGCCCATGAGATATTAAGAAGCATAAAATCTACTTTGTTCATCTTTGTACCCCAACAGCCAAGAATAGTGCATTTTGTATGAATAGGTATTCAATATCACTTATGGAAGGAAAGATGAAAGCTTCCGGAATCATCCAGTCAGATCATACAAACCATATTTGTATTTTCATAGCATTCTTGTATTGTAGAAGATGTTTATAAGGTGCTTAGCCAGGGTTCTCCAGAGAAACAGAAATTCACATATATGAATTATTATAAGGAATTGGCTCATGCACCCATGGGGGCTGGCAAGTCTGTTCTCCACAGGACAGGTTGTAAGCTGGAAACTCGAATGCCAAAGTCCTTTGTTTGAGATTCCTAGGGAAAGCTGGCTGGCTGGAAATTCTAATTTGAGAAGTTCTTTTCAGATTATTGGTTATATCCTTTCTCTGCAAAGGACAATGGCTGTGGCCAATGATTAAATTTTGAACACAATTCCTTATGCCTATAAAATAATTTTAGTATCCATTGTGCTAATTAGTAAAACCTACAGCTGATCAAAGATAAAAATGACTGAAGCTCTTCTTATAGGTTCTTTTGGAATGTGAGCTTCTGATTAAACTAGGATAGTTTAGTTTTTAACCTAATCCTGAAAAGTACAGATGAAAAATATGTGACACACATATCTGTACCAAAACACTTTCAAGTAAATTTTAGTTACTTTAATACACCTGGATCTAGCCCTGGATACATGCTGCGAACAAAATCAAAAGTGATATGTCACTGAAATATGCAAAACCACAGGGCCCTGAAATCACTTCATTAATATAATACAAGAAGGACCCCATCGTTAAGGCCAGTGCTTGAATTTGTCATTCTGTGGCTTTTAGCATAACCAGGAGAGAATTGTTCTGCACAGAGGAGCAGAGTAATGCTCCTTGATTTAATAATGGCAATGTCTTCACACCTGGTGGATCAGCCACAGAGTGGAGGAGCACCTGTCGGGGGCTGATACAGAACAGCAGGGCGGTGATACTGCCAGGAGGCTCAACACTGCACCGTGGGATTTCTGTATCCACAAGAGCCCTCAGGATCTCCCCCAAACACAGTTCTCTTGTTGGCATGACTCCTTTCATAGCCACATGGTGCCTGGAAATTTTTAATTACATTCAAAAACGTCTTTTGACCTGTCAGTAATTTACTGAGTATTGGTACATTCAGAGCAGAAGTAAGTGACTCAATGTAACTTTAATGATATCCATGTGAAAAGAATGCATATAGTTTAAGCTGCTCTTTGTTAATGAAGCTCTTCAAAATGCTATTAAATTCTGTTAAAAGTCTTGATCATTACTGGTTCTAATCCTTCTAATACAGAAGTCCTCTCCTCCATTCCCATACTTGCATTAGTGATAATGTCTTCGAGGGGGAAATTTACAAATAAAGCAAGCAGAATTATCTACTAGATAACTATTTTTCAGTGGATTCATACCTTAGCAGTAAGCATGCCTTTAAGCGCTTCTTTGATATGAAAATATATAATGATTTACTTAAATGAAATTTTTTTGAAATGTAATTCCTAAAATAATCAAATTTGTATGTGTATGTCTGTGTGGGCAAGTAAACGTGTCTATTAAGCAATGATATATGGTGTAACAGTTGACAGAAAGTAGGTCTCATTTAGACCCACACCTAAGAAGACTGGATTGTAAAGTTCCAAACTCACTTCATTACAAGATGGCCTAATCTTAGTCTTATGTCCTATTCATGGAGTCCTGTCACAGTGAGTCATTATCTCTATAATATCATGGAGTGTTGAAAATCCTATTCCATCACAACTAAGTATTGCCCACAAGTTGCTCTCCACTGTGTAATTCAGATTCACAGAAATGGGATTTCATAGCTAATCAGCACTTTGCTGGGTAGCAAGTCAACTTGACAAACAGTACCACAAAATGCCAACGAACTAGCTACAATCAAGGTCTCCATTTCCCTTCCTTTCCAAGATGAAATGAAATTATAAAAATCTGTATTTAACCTTATAGGAAACAAAATGCATTGCTGACAGTGGTACAGAAAATATTAATACGTGGGATTTAACTTCATCTATTAGTAAAGTCTTACCAATGGGATCAAATACACAAAGACTGTGGTAGGAAAGGATATCAGCAAAATATCTTAGATCAGGAGGACACACTTCATCTAGAAACAATTCCAAATCAATTTTCAGATAAAAGGGCATTTTATTTCTTATCTTCTGAAAGAAATGTGAGTAGATATCAATAATCCATCATTTAGATTTCCCTGTGATTCTTCATGATTCCCTCTGAGATTTAATCCAGAATTTGTGATATTGAAAGCAGTCAAAACATATATAGATTTACTGTTTTTTGCATATATGTTATGCTTCACAATAAAATAAATGAACAAAAAAAGACTCACCCTTATATAAATTTATTTTTGAAGAAAAAATACCAGATAATAAAAAATATTTTTACATTTTGCTTTCATATCGCCAAAATATATGTCTTCAGGGAATCATTCTGAAAAGATAATTTGTTAAACTTGTCAAATGGCATTCGTATTTTTACTACTATTGTCTAGAAATGGTTCAGAATGTTAAATACCTGAACGGCAGATAGTGTTAACAAGAACTTTGACAGCCGATGATAAAAGGCTATCTCTTAAAAGAGCGCATTACCTAAAGACAGCAAAAGAACATTCCAAAGTAAGTGGTAGTTAGTGCTGCAGTTCCTGCAGTAAGAGAACATCAAATTTAACAGTCTAAATAGAAAACCCTGTAGACATTCGGTTGCCGTACCCCGCAGTCCCATGTGCATTCTTGAATGAGCATCTGCTTGTGACTATGTGCAAACTTTCTGAGAACATGACTAAATGTACATCTCTGTGCACTGGGAACACTTACTCTAATCGAGAGGTATAATTAGATAGAAAAGGTTATTTAATCCTAAAAACTTTGCTTGTTTTTCCTTTCATGGGAGGGAAGTTTCTGGCCTCCATTTTCTTCTATTAACAAGGAATTATTTTCTCTTACATTTCTACATGCAATGCCAGTTGTAAATTCCTATTTTTTGAAGAGTATCTATGTCATGTACCTTGTCAAATGCATATAGACATGTAGTTAAGTATAGCCTAGATATAATATTTTAAAGCATAGTGATAACCTGATTTTTTAAAAGTGTGAAATGTCTTTTGTATGTACCTGTGAGCCTATGCAAATGCCAGTTTAAAAGACAGACCCTAGAAAACCAATGAGGCGGTTATTTTATGAGTTTTATTTTATTTTGTTGACAGTTCAGGCCTCCAGAATTTGGTATTCTATAAGCATATGCAAGCATTAAAATATAGAATGTTATGAAGTATCCTTTTTTTGTTACATTCTTGTTACTGCATCTGAGATAAATTCAATTCACACATCAATTGAGCATCCGAAATGTGTCAGAAACGAATCTGGCTTCTGGGGTCACTGAAAGGATGACAATAACCCCAGCCTTCAAGCAGTTCAAAGTTAAGCAGGAGAGAGAGAGGCATACATTTGGATCCAAAGTAAGCAAATCAACAGAAAAATTCCTTTTTTTTAGCACTTGGGGGTGGAGGAGAATTTCCTTTTAAATTACTTTATTTTTTCAAACATGGTTGTAATTGTGTAGTCAACTTGCCTCTAAACTCTGCAAACCAATTTCTGTAATCTAAAAATGTATGTACTAAGCTTACGGTTGTTTACTGGTTCATACATAGATCTCTTCGATAAAGTTCATTTTGGAGTACAGGACTGACAACCATGTTATAGGGTAACCATGAATAATTAGCTATTTATTTTGTTGTTATTATATTTAGGGAACAGAATAATAAAGGGATATAGAAAGTGTGCCTGGTTAAAAAAAGATAAAAACAGCCTCACTATAATTAAACATGCTCCATTTGTGGCTAGTGCTCATACAAGTAATTTCTAGTTATTTTATTTAATGAATTGCAAACAGTAAATGAAATTTTCCAAATATAAAAATGCATAAAACTATATAGAAATCTATTATTAACACCCATGCACCTATCATACATCTTTATCAAATGCTAGTGATTTGCCACATTTGATTTAGATATTTTTAAAGAAATAAAACGTTATGAATAGATTTGAAACTCAATGTATTCTTTCTACCATCCACTTTCTCCCTTGTCAGCACATCTGAGGCGGTACCCGCTATCCTGAATATGGTATTCAGCAGCTGCATGATTTTCCTGTTTTATAACTTATGTACGCAGGCATGGAAAAATATAGCATTTTTTTGCATGTTTCTTGTAATGAAAATTTCTGAAAATACAGTGTCTTCTTTTATGTTTGTGAGATGTATTCTTTCATGCTATGTCTACTTATTCATTCATTTTAGAGCATTAAATAATCTATTATATGTTTATAACACAATTTATAAGTCATTCTTCTGTTCATAGATATTTTATTTGATTTTTTAAATGTGCTAAGTATTAATAAATGCTCTCTACATTCCCCTTGCAGCCATGCTCTAGGGGTTCTCTGGGGTTGTAGGATCCAAGTGATAAGAATCACTTTCTTGGTACTTAACTTGGGAATTTATTAAATTTTTACAGGCTCCTCCTTAAGAGTCACTAAACGATAATCTCTAGCAAAGGGGTACAGAAGCATTTTTAAAACTGAGCCATCCAGATGACTTTTAAGTCCAAGGATGTATGGGAAATGCAACTCTTGCGATTACTCTTATAAGTGGAATTGCTGTCTAGCAATGTATTAATCTTCACTTTTATTAGGTATACCAAATTTCTGTCCAAAAAAGTTGTGCCAATTTAGAGGTCCATGAGCACTGTATATGAGTTCACATTTCTCCAAACCACAGTAACAGCATATTCTCCCTCTTTCTCCTTTGCATGTATGTGTGTGTGTGTGTGTGTGTGTTAATCAGGTGATTATGGAATGGTTTGATGTTTCACTTGCTTTATATCTAAGGGCATTCATTATTTTCTTCTTATACACTTTGAGTTAAATGTTAGCTCACTTATTTTGATATTTCTTTTATTTTTAAGAAATGCTGTCATCTAGAATTTTAAGTACTTCCCTTTATTTCATAAAGATTTATTTTTTACTCAACGTGAATCCATGACCCATGATTACTATAATCACTCTCTACAGACATCCTCAATTCTTTTGACCCTGTCCTCTCCCGTCCTACTCCCAAAACGCTATCGATCATCAAATCTCATTTCCCACCAACTACAAGCCTGTACCCATAGAGCTGACAATGTTGCTGGAAAACTACAACCAAATAGTTTCTGTTTTTGTTTTTTTTTTAATCTGTGTCCACTAAAATTAAGTGAGTTTTTAGTGCTTTAATCTCACTTCATCTACCCTTCCACTCTCCCATATTTTTAAAATTTTCTCTTCTTTCTTCAAGTTTTCACTGCAAATACACTAATCTTCACTTTCACATTATTACCTGAAAGGCCCTATCGGACTAGCATTTGACACAGTCAAATCTCATATTCGAACCTCTCTTGCCTCCAGCTATTTGGTAACTTGCTTTTGTACTCTTCTTATATTGCTCCTCAAATATCATGAGTGAAGCATTTCTTCAAACAACCTGTATCTAGAATAGCCATCCATTCCTCACTACACAGCACTCACTCTCTGTCACACAGCTTTATCCTTCAACATCTAACAGGGTGTTTACTTGCTCTTTTATATGTTGCTTGTCTCCTGTCTTCCATAACTAACAGGTAAGATTTATAAAGAGGGACTTTGCTTCTTTGTTATATTTAAACGGGAAGAATACCCAGCACATTTTAAATAAATGTTGAATGAATGAAGATGTATTTACGTCTATAAATGAGATAGCACTTTAACTGTTCTCCACAAGTCTGATATATATAGTATTTTCTTTAATGTTTACATTTAAATGTTTCTGTTATGACTTACATTTTAGCCTAGGATTTACACGGGAGATTATAGAGTTTCAAAAATATGTTTATTTTCAACATTTTTTGTTGATAGCCACCTATTTTGTTTGAATAAGTTGCATAACTTATTTGCATGAAATTTATTTGCATTAAATTAAAGCCCTATTGAAAAATAGGGTTTCTATTATAGTGACTCTGAAATTTTGCCATAGATTTTGTCATGGCTGTATGTTTATTTGAATAAAAAATATGAACATCATATTTTTGAGTCCAAGGATCAATGGATACACACATACATTTCATATAACCTTTTAAAATTTGGTGTATATGTATGTATAACATATGCATCTGTATGCATATGAAGCATACCTTATACATAAAAGAAAGATACCTTTCTTAAATGTCTTTTAGTAAAACTACATTATTTTCTGCATACAGATTTTCTTTTTATCTTGGTAGATACATTCTTATGCTTATAATAATTTTGTTGCTATTATAAACAGTCTCTTTTCAAAAGTTGCATTGCCTAATTCATGGTTTCTCAACCTAGCTCATATTGATGTTCTGGATCATATAACTCTGTTGTGAGTGGACTGTCTTGTTCATTGGAGGATATTTAGTATCATCATTGGCCTCTACTTACCAGATGCCAGTAGCTACCCTTGCTCTGAGTGATGATAATCAACCATGTCTCCAGACTTTACTAAATCTACTTTGGGGAGCAAAATCACTCCATTTGAGAACAATTGGTCTAATCTTTTATTGATAATGCACACAAATGAATTTCATATATTCCTTAATCTCCTATCAATTTAAATAAATTAGCTAGTGGTTTTGGCTTTTCCTCCATCAAACCCTGGAGACCAATCTAGATCATTTAATCAGTGGCATCTCAGTCATCAAGTTTCAGCCTCTTATTGGGTGGTTTGGTTTCCAGACAGGAAACCTCATCTTTGCCTATCTACTTTATTCTGTCTTCTTAAGGGCACAGCCCCAGAAAATGGTAAGATCAACAATTTTTTTTCAGCCTCTTTACAGGATGGGATGTAAGAAGAAAAGACATAATACCCTACCACAGCCATTGACATTGGGATGTTCACTTTGTTCTGAGCTTGGATATGTCTTCTTGATTTCATTTTTATATTTATCTAACTCTAAGGATTTAGAGCAAAGAAGAGATGAAGAATAAACTCATCAAACTATGACTAAAGTTATGACAATAATCTTTATAATGTAAATAGTTGTAACAAACATGATTAGTTCTGTCTAGTATTTAAGGTAGAATACAATTTCATGATATATGCTATCCAAGGTATACAATCTGCCAGATGGTCTTTGAATATTTACATTGACTTAATATCACTCTTTAAAATGTCAATTGGAATTATTTGGAGACTTGTCAGAATGAAATGTGCCGTGTTAGGCAAAGGAGTATAATTGATAAATCTATTTTAGAATTAAAAGCAAACCAAGTTTGGGTGAAAAATATGTTCCATCAATCCTACCATCTTTTTCGTTCCTTAAACAACAGCAAATTATAATTTCATATTTTTATAATATTATTCTTCATCAACTTTTGTTAGTGTTAATCAAAATTTATATGCAATATTATTTTAGGCTCTTTTAATTAACAATATATTACAAACAGTTTATAAATTGAAACAGAATTTTTAAAAAACATCTAAATGAAGGATACTCAATATTCCAGTGAGTGAATCGTAATTTACTCATTCTATTAACATTGTATATTTTGGTTATTTCCAATTTTTTGTTTTTATAAATTTAATGTTTTCATAAAAGAATATTCTAATGCATTTTTTTCAATTCAAATATGATTTGTAAGAAGTATTTCTTCATGTTGTTGCATTATTATTCACTAAAGTCTCTTTACCTAGATTTCTTTAGTTTGCACCAAACGTTCTTTTTTCCATCCAGGATTTTTCTGGTGTAACATACACTTTACATTTGGTTGTCATCTCTCCTTAGGCTCCCTTGATTATGGCTTTTTCTCAGGTTTTCATTGTTTTGAATTAACTTAACCATTTTTAGTAGTACTGATCAGCTATTTTGTTGAATATCTCTCAATTGGGATTTCCCTGCTGTTTTTTCTCACGATCAGACAGGGGTTATGTGTTTTGGAAGGAAGACTACAGAAATAGACTCCCATTTACATCATATTATATCAGGGAAACAAACTGTCAACATGAATTAACACTACTGATGCTTACTGTGATTATGTGACTGAAGCAGTGTTTTTCATATTTCTCTACTGTGAAGTTATTCTGCTCTTCTTCATTCCATACAGTATACTCCAGAAGAAAGTCACACTGCACAGCACACACTTAAGGACTGGGTAGTAATTCCCTACCTCCATAAAGACATAATATCTACATAAATTATTTGGAATTCTTTTGCAGGGGAAATTTGCCAATTATTCCCCACTTATTTATTTATGCAGTTATTTATATAGGTAGGGACTCATGGAGACTTATTTTAAAGGTTGGATTATAATCTAATATTATCTTACTTATTCTGTTGCTCAAATTGTTCTGACTTTGGCCATTAGGGATCTTTCAGTTGGTTTCTGTGTCCTTGCAACATAGCCCCATCAATCATCGTGTGTGTGCATAACATGACTGTGCCTGTATTTGTCTTTTACATCAATCTAAGGCACTTTAAGCTCATCTTATATGTTTTCTGCTCCTACCCTAGAATCAGTCATTTTTCCAAAGATCCCTGGTTCCTTTTGTGGGAATGGTATTAGAAACCAAGATCTGGGCAGGCATGCAATTTTTGCCACCATGGTATCCTTGTTTCTCATTGTCTCGGCTGACAGAGTAGTAATCTGGCTGTGTGGATCATTTCCCACATATATACACACATCTATAAATATGTCTATATGCTAAAAACTTTCTCTATATTGAGCTAAATATGAGTTCATACTGATGTATCCAACTCTAATCCATTACCATATAGATGATTCTGGCCCCCTCCACTCGCTTATTGGCAATCTCCCATTCCATCAGTGAGAAACCTGGCTCCCATCATCTCCATCCATTTACTTAATTGTTCATTTATGGTACACATGTATAGCGGCATTAGAATTGTTAACATGTACACCTATGGAATAATAATCAAATAGAGTATAGTGCTTAGATATGGTTTCCTTTGTCTTTGGTCTTATTGAATACATCCATTTTCATACTTATTTTGTTCTATACTTTTCTTTACCCCCTTCATTGGCTTCTGATACTTCTTCCATTAGGAACAGGAGTGTGTGTGGTAAGCTTCCTTATTACAGTTTCTGCTGCCTCCTGAGAGTGGTAAAGGATCCTCATTACTGCTAAATGGGAGTGGGATTTCTGACTCACCAAACCTTCACTGACACCACAGGGAAATGACCTCACTAAAGCTGGGTAGTGAGGCAAGTCCTGGCTTTCCGCTAGGCTCCCACTGACACTATTGGCAGTAGTTTGAAGCTTCATGAACCCCAGTGAAGTATGTTCTGAAGTGTATCCATTCCTGTGAGTGCAGATCTATCGTATGAGGGACATTTTGATTAGGTTATTTCAGTAGAGATGTGGTCCACCTCATTCAAGATGGCTCTTAATCCTCTTACTGGAGTCCTTTATAAGAGGATTAGAGAAAGCAAAAGCCTTGGAAAAGTTTAGAGTAAAACCCTGAACAAGCTAAGTGAGGACTTACTGAAGTTAGAAGCTGAAAGCAATGAAACCTTGGTGACAAAGACAAGCAGAAATTGCCATGTGCCTTGCTACCTGACAGAGGAGTCCAAACTCACTGACAGCTAGTCTTCAGGAAAGGTACTGTCCTATCGAAGTCTTAATTTGGAAATTTTTCTCACAGCTTCAGAACTGTAAATTGTGAGCTAATAAATCCCCATTGTTAACCATTAGTCCATTTCTGGTATTTTGGAGTTTGTCAGCTTTAGCAAACCAGAACACTATACCAATGGAGAATGGGACGGTTACTTCATTACTTCTAGGTTAGACTGGAAGTTCAGGCTCTCTCCCTGTGTGGTTTGTATTGACACAGCAGGTTAGGGGTATGCCTTGCTTCAGTTGGAGAGTGGAAAGTTTAGACTCCCCACTCAAGTTTTGCTGGTGTAAGTCAGGGTCAGGCCACAATTTTCTTCTTTGGTGTTAACTCTAAAATTTTTTGTCTTGTTAGGTTGCCCCTTTCCTGGTCTTTGATTAAGAAGTAAACAGAAAATGATAGGTGTTAAGAGCACTTTCCTGTTTCATTGGACTGGAATTTTAACTGATATTATGAGAAAAATAGTGATCCCACAGACCCTCATCCTAAGAAACAGGAAGTTTATCTGTGATTTTCAAGCTCAGCTGCACATTCTAATATAGACTCCTCAGCCCACCCCTCGAAGTTCTGAGTATATGATCTGGGGTGAAACCTGGACACTGGGCCTTGTAAAACATTTCCAGTTGATTCCAACATGCTGCCAGCATTGAGAAGCTCTAATCTAGATTGGACTTTCTCAAACTTTAATGTTTATACAGGTCACTTGGGGATCCTTTTAAGGTACACATTCTGATTCTGTTGGTCTAGGCTGGAGCCTAAGACTGCACTTCTCCCCATCTCCTGGATATTGCTGATGCTGCTAGACTATATTTTAAGGACCTTGGGTTTAGACAACTTTAACCAACAAATTCCTATTCATAATCATAGATGAATTCCGAAACATGAGACCTTTTATATATTAAAAAATATAATGACATCAAAGGGAATAAACACCAAAATTTAAATGTTCAAAGCAAATGAATAATTTGACTTCAAGTTGTTTACATAATCACAGAGAGAAAAACAGTACTTCAATTGACCTTTAACACAGTACTCTGACCCTCCACCTTTAGTAGATTTATACTAAAGACAGCAAAACTGCAAAGTAATTTAAACCTCACTCAAGCTAAATAGGCAGTAATACTAGTACTGCTGTCATTTTTGAAGCTATCTTAGCAATATTGCAGGAAAAGCAAATAAACATATACAAAATGTTGTTATAAAACAAGATATTAACCATAAACAAACAATATAATATAAAAATCAGAGAAACTGAATAAAACTTAACTTTGAACATTGTTATATTAAAAATAAGTAGCGGGCGGGCCACAGTGGCTCAGCAGGCAGAGATCTCGCCTGCCCTGCCGGAGACCCGGGTTTGATTCCCGGTGCCTGCTCATACAAAAAAAAAAAAAGTAAAAAATATCATTGTAAACTCATATCTGAAATTATCTAAAAGCATAGATTACAGCAATGAACCCCATTTGTGCCCACATTTTGGTTTCTAAAGTATCACTGCCAACTAAAAGTAACTAAGGTTGATTCATTTCTGGAGCAAGGAAAGTGCAAAATGAGCATCCACTGCTGATGGATTATGAAAAATGAACTTTCATTTTACCATTCTTTCAACATTATACACTTGAACATTTTCTTAATAATGTTTAAGTAAACAGAATTAGAAAATTAAAGAGAAAAATTCAAATAATAAAGGAATAACTAAATATAAAGAAAAAAATTTTAAAAGTTACCATTGTTTTCACTTGGCTTCCCAGGAATATAGTTCCTTGAACTGTTCCTTCCTGACTAGGAACTCTCTATAACATTTATTGTTCATTGTGTCCTGAAGATATCACTGTTAAGGGTAATACAGTTATATAATTTAAATGTGATTGATTTTAAAATGTTTATTTTCTCCATCAAGGACAGAGCTGTATGAGATATTAACCAACCACATTTCAAGCAAAACTATTTGCCATTTGTAATATAGACTGTGAGAATTAAACTTTTAATTTATCTGGTCTCCTTTTGCCAGTTCTTGTTTGAAGCTCTGATATCCTTTTTTGAGTATAGTTAAATGCGCCTTCCACCTGCACCCTGAGACCCAATAGTTAATTAATTGAAGATAATAAAAGGAATTACATCCATATATTCATTGACGGTTATGGCCCCAGGAAAAGACAGATATGTGTTTGAACCTTTGTACCCTCCTTTTTTTATGGTATGACTACAGTTATTTCAGTTTTGTCATCTGTTGGGGATGGAAACATGTCCCCTACAAAAGTCACATTCAAGTCTTTATCCACTTGTAGAAAGGAACTTTGAAGATGTTATTATTAGTTAAGGTGTGAACTCATTTGTGAATAGGATCTTCAAAGCTCCTAATTAGATTAGGCCAAATTGAATCAGGGTGGTCCTTAATCTCTATAACTGGCCTTATAAAGAGACGAAGTTCTTACCCAATCAGTCAGAAGAAGCCAGAAGTAGAAGAAACCAGGGAAGAGAGAGAGAGATAACCTTGTGAGACCTACCATCACCAGAACACTATAATCTCAGGAGACAGCATAACTTTCAATATCCTGATTTTGGATTTCTAACCTTCAAAACAGTGATAAAATATGCTTGTTCTTTAAGTCAACCCATTGTGTGGTATTTTTCATAATAGGCTTTCCATTCTAAATCCAGAAAAATGAAAATAATAGATTTGGTAGTTTGAGCCTGTATCTACCCCCAGAAAACATGTTCTTGATTCTAATCCATTCCTGTGGAAGGAAATGCATTGTAAATTGGACCTTTGATGAGGCTTCTCCAGTTAAGGTATAATCCATCTCATAGATGCTGCCTTATGCCTTGCCATGTGGCAAAGGAGGAAAGGGTCACCAGCAACTGGTCTTTGAGAAAAATACATTGCCCTGATTTGTATATTTTTTCTCAGCCTCAAAACTGTAAGATAATAAGTTCTCATTGTTAAACAAACTCATTCTATAGTATCTGATTTCAACAGCTTCTGAAAATAAAACAATATTGGTTTGTGAAAATTATACAACATGATGCACGTATTCCTCTTGGAAACCATGCCTGGTTTCTCCTAACAGTTTCTAAATAAATATTTAGGAAACTAAAGAAGGTATAAGGAATAACATACTCCAAAACTAAATTCATTATTTGTTAAATGATTACTCTTTCATTAATAAGTAATGTTTAACTAGTTTATTAATAATGATAAAAAAGTTTAACTGTTTATTTACATTCATGTGTACTTTATAAAGTATGTATATACTTATATATCTAAACATATATATTACATTTACTAAACCATGTATCTATATCTGTGTATGCATGCGTGTTTATCGCTTGTTTGCATGTATTAGAGAATATGCCATATCTTCCGTAACTCTATCTGGGTAATTGCTGTAAGATACAAATTATATTAATTTTTTTGGCCTAGTTTGAACATAGATGCCTTCACATTGTTCATGGCATAATTAGGTTAACACAGCCATTTTGAAGGGAATAGAATTTGAAAGACTTAAATGCCTATTCACTTGGGATTAAATAGATTTAAAAGATTTTTGAGAAGAATCTGATTTTTGTTGAATGATAATCTTATCCTCCCCTTACTCCTTTTCTTTTAGCATCCTACCTCTGTTCTCATAGTCTGTTCTGGGACTACATTCAACCGCCAACACAGAATACTTCAAATCAAGGCACTTGCCAAGAAGTAATTTTTGAGCTCACTGCCACTGCACAGTTATTAAAGATCCCCTTAAAGAGGTAAAAAACACATATTTAGTAGGAAGGCTTACTCAGATAATATGCTGTTATTCTAATCTTCTCTATGTTAAAAAAAATACTATTGGTTCAACCCAGATAGCTAAATTTCTAGCCTGCATTATATTGCCTCTATTTCCCTCATTTCTCATTCTCTTACCTTAAGCCATGTATTACAACACCACACACACACACACACACACACACACACACACACACTCCATGGTGTTATTACTAGAATATCCATTATATGAGCATTTTGCTTTAGCACTACTGAGAGAGCCATTTTCTACATTTAAATATTTTCATTATTTACTGAACCAAAGCAATGTCAGCTGATTCTCAAACATGCCTGTTTTCTAAGTGAAACAAGTCTTCATGTACAAATACATTCTGGGGAGTAATTTGACAATAGGAAATGGACATTATTTGGATAGATAACTTTGGTCCTGAACACCCAAGACACTTTAAAAAACTTACATGCAATTAATCCTATGCATTTTATGAGATTTTATGACCTTTGGCTGTATTTATTCAATTTTTTTTTATTTGGAGTGACAGCAACTAAGAACTTTATATAATCATGATAAGTATGAGAGAAAAGTAAGTACCCCTTGTATATTGCACAAGGATATCCTGATACAGAGGTTAAAATAAAAATAGATAAGTTTTCTAAAATGGACTTGACATTTATCTTACTTTTGTTCTTCCATAAATGCTTTTGCCTTGTTTTAGGCATTCTAAAATGGAAAAGAATAGCAAAGAAATTAAAACTTTTTCTTCTCTACTTAATTGTCTTTAAGTGTATGTTACTCTAAAACTATTGAACGCTTTCAAGACAATTGGTATCTCTTTGTTCCCTTGCGTTTTTAACAGCCTTAATAACATACACTAGCTAGAGGCATTTAAGTGTACAATGTTATAAGCTTTGACATGTGTATCATCTGTGAAACCATCATAACAATCAGGAAAATTAACATATCTACCATCCCTAAAAATTTCTTTTTGCTGCTGTGCTTAGATTCCCATTTTTAGTTGGTATCCTTTCCTTTTGACTGAGATCTTTCTTTAACATTTTTTATATAGTAATTCTTTTAGTGATGAATTCTTTTAGTTTTTGCATATCTGAAATAGCCTTTATTTCACCCTAATTTTAAGAGATTTTTTTTTTCTGGGCATAGAATTCTAAATTGATTTTTTGCTATTTTTGTTTTTTTTTTTCTTTCAGTAATGTCTTTTGAATTGTTTGTGAAGTGAAATCTGCTGTCATTCTGCAAGTCATAGGGCTTTTTTTCTCCTGGCTTATTTTTTTTTTTTAACTCTTTTATTGTATAGTATAACAAATATACAAAGCAAAGAAATAAAAAAGCAATAGTTTTCAAAGCATTCTTAAACAAGTACTTACAGGACAGGTCCCAGAGTTTGTCATGAGCTACCATATGATCTTCTCAGACTTTTCCTTCTAGCTGCTCTAGAATATGGGAGGCTAAAAGGTTTAAATTTGTTTTTATCATCACAATTGACTTTTTTTCCTTCTTTTTTGGTGGAAAATAACATACATATAAATTTCAAAGCACAGCATCACAATTAGTTTTAGAACATATTTCAGAGTTTGACATGGGTTACAATTCCACAATTTTAGGCTTATACTTCTAGCTGTTCTAAGCTACTGGAGACTAAAATAAATATCAATTTAATGACTCAGCATTCATATTCATTTGTTAAATCCTATCTTCACTGTATAACTCCACCATCACCTTTGATCTTTCCATCCCTCTGTTTAGGGTTGTTTCGGCTATGGCCATTCTAATTTTTTCATGTTGGAAGGGTCTGTCACTAAATGGGGTAGGGAGATGGAGCTATCTGATCTTCTGGAGAAGCTGGGCCCTCTAGGTTTCAGGACTCATCTGGACCAAGGATCCAGGGTTGTATGTTTCTGGAGAATTACTCTAGTGCATGGAACCCTTGTGGAATCTTTTATACTGCCCTAGGTGCTCTTTAGGATTGGCTGGAATGGTCCTGGTTGGGGTTTGGCAGGTAATGATAGGTAGCAAGGTCTAACAGAAGCTTGCCTAAGAGCAACCACCAGAGTAGCCTCTCTATTCTATTGGAACTCTCTCAGCCACTGATACCCTATTTGTTACATTTCTATTTCCCCTTGTGGTCAGGATAACACTGTTGATCCCATGGTGCCAGGGCTGGATTCATTCCTGAGAGTCAACTCCCATGTGGCTAGGGAGACTTTCACCCCCGGAAGCAATGTCCCCTGGACTGGGTGGGCAATGATTTCACTTGCAAAGTTGTGAAATCTACCTACATAGACTCCACAAGACTAAGCCTCATGATCGAGGGCCTGGCTTATTGATTTGGGTGTCCCTAAAGTGTGACACAGTATCAGGGTATTCCCTGATGGTAAGGTTTAATAGTTCCATAGTCTTTCTCCCATCCCTCAAGAGACTTTGCCAATACTTTTTGATTATCTGCTTAAAATACTCTAGGACGTATCTAGGCATTACAATAATCTACACAGGATTAAAGGATTTCTTTCTTACTCTGGGCAACCTGTGTTTCAATTGTTCAAATGAGCTATACAGATAGGTTGAGTTAGATTATGTGCTACAAAAAATTTCAGTTCCAGACCAAATAAACCTTTCTTCCTTTGGTCTCAAAGAGTATGTGTGGTTCTAAAATATAGAGACTGTCTTCCTTACCCTGTGTCCTGAATTTCTACTGGCTTATTTTGAGAGTTTCTCTTTTTCATTGTGTAAGCAATTTGATTATGATCTTCCTTGGTATAACTTTCTTCATGTATTTTTTGCTAGGCATTTGTTAAACTCTTCAGAACTGTGGGTTTATATTTTTCAACCAATTTGGAAATATTTTATTATTCATAAAATTTCTTCAAAAATATGTATTTTTTCTGTCCTCCATCCCTTCTCCCCTTTGGGAAAACTCAAAGTTTCTCACAGCACAGTGGTGTTCTGTTTTTTTTCTACCTCCACCCCTACCCGGATGTTTTCCTCTGTTTTATTTTGGAGAGTTTGTTTTTCTGCCTTTTATTTTTCCTTCTGCAATATCCAAAAATATCCCGTTTTTTTTATCCTTAGAAATTGTAGTTTTTGTCTATATATATACTCGATTTTTAAAATGCCTGCCATATCTTTGCTTAACACATTCAATGTGACATCTAGCTTCTTGAACATATGGAAGAGACTTATAATAACTGTTATAACTTCCTTCTTTACTAATTCAATCTTTTGACATTCTTGGGTTTTGATTAATTGATTCTCCTTTTCATTATGGGTGCTATTCCCTTGATCATATACATCTGTGGTAAATTTTATTGTAATACCAGACACTGTGAACTTTATCTTGGTTGGGATACGAATAATTTTGTATTCCTATAAATTATGTTAGGTTTTGTTCTGGAACACAGTTATGTTACTTGGATATAGGCTGATCCTCTTAGACCTTTCTGTTATGCTCTGGTAGATCAGTCCAGTACAGCATTTAGACCACGGCTGATTTTTCCCAGTGCTGAGGCATAATCCTTCTGAGTACACTACCTGATTATGAGATTTTTCACTCCCATGGATGAGATTAGGAACTATTCTCTGCTGATTAAGAGTCTGGGGCACTGTTTCCTCTAATTTTTTTAAGTATTTCTTTCTCTAGCCTCAGTAAGTTCCCTCAAGCACATGCACTAATTATAATCAATATTCAACTGGAGATTCAAAACTAATCTTGTGAAGTTCTCTAAACTGTGTGCTTCTCTTTTTCTCTACCCCTGTTTCTCTCTCTCCCTCTATCGTCATTGAATTCCCAGTTTTGTCTCCTCCATTCATAGAGATTTTGAACCTTATGGATTCCCCTCTTTGTGCCAAGGCCTGGAATGTCTCTTGTGGGGCAATGGTAACTCACATGCCTCATTTATTTCCCTTTATTCAGTAATCATTGGCCTTTGTTGTCTGATGTTGAATAAAAATCCATTGTTTTAGATATTTTGTTCAAATTTTGCTTTGTGTTGTTATTATTGCATTAAAAAACACAATAGAAGTTTTAAAAACCTCTGAGGGCCATACATAAATGCTATGGCTAAATAACCTTAGTTAAGGTTAGTTGAATAGTGTCTATTTTCATAGCATTGGGGGAGAGTATTTGAATTAATCAGGTTGAATAGGAAGAAATCAGTACTCAAAGTGAAAATTGGATGTTATGTAGAAGACAGAAGGAGTAGTAAAAATGCTTTTATATCAATCAAATAAATGCTTTAAGAACCACAAAATAAGGAATTCACATTTTTAGAAAAGGGTGGAAAAAGACATATATTGGGCCATGGAACAATGTATTTTTTAAATTTCTAACTCAGTTTTGTTTTACCAAAAAGCTACATATTGTGAAGGTAGGATGATATATAGGTTTATTAGTCAACTAGGTATGCTTAAACTTCCATTTTTACTAAGAAACCAAAAGCAACTGAGGCAGGCTGATGTACCAACAATTCTTTGCAGTGCTAATTAAGGCACCTACTTCCCTGGAAAAGGAGGGATTGTAATTAACATGTCCTGTTGACACCACAAGTTTGCTTATCTTCACCAGATAAGCCCGTTTCTACACATTCTGTTTGGGCCGCTATTGCAGATTTATGGTACCCAAAGATGCCCTGCCCCAGACAATTAACATAGCTCACATCCTCCTTGCCTCTCCCTCCCTGTTCCCCTCATCCTTTCATTATTCTAAGCAGGTATACAAAATGTTAAAATGTTTACCCACCACTTTTCTTTGAGCAGTAACTTTGTTTCAGGTTTACCCCCATGAGTGTCACTTATCTCAATAAACTTATTTTACACGTTGGTTTTCAGAGTCTGTTTTCAACTTATCAGTACATAGGCAAGGAAAATCATTCTTTTTAGAATATTCAGTATTTGTTCAGTGTATTGTTTAACATTAGGCCACTGCGATCTCTGCAAAGATTCCTGAAAGACAGTTTAAAAGCTAATGTACTTTAATGTAAGAAATTCACGGAAATTGTCTTTCGTGTGTCTGAAAGAGAATAACATGAGTGTTCCACATCATGGAAAAATGTCCTTTTAAAAATACTGGGTTACTTCTCTCATTTTCAATAACAGGGATATTGCAGGAATTGTAGAGAATCATTGGGGTGCATTTCTACTTACTGCTTTTGATTTTATCTTGAAGACTTAGAAATCTCAGAGATGAAGAAATACCTGAACTTGAAATTTGTGCACATAAAAATTACCCTACCAAATATTGCCTAGAGTGGTGAGAGATAATTGTGCCAGCTTCTAATAAAAATATTACATCATTTTCCTACATTTTTAAACTTTTACCTATTCTACAAGTTAAATAAGACTCTACTCTTTTCAAAAATGAATTACCTGCTTGGTCTGAAGGACTTGTTAATGGTGTTAACACTTCAGCTTCTCACACGTAGAATTGTTCTGTGTCACTAGTTGTAAGCTCTTTGAACTGACAATCTTTGTGCACTAAATTCTCAACACTGAATTCAGGCAATACCCATGCTTAGCTACATGGAGAACAAAGAACAGATTATGCCATGATTTCTGTTGTATAATAATCAAAAAGTAGAGGGAAACATTCTGTATTGAAGAGATTTAGAACATGCTTTATGCTCCCACTCATTGTACAGCATATCTATCAAGGGATGTAATGATATATTCAGGCAAACAAAATGGCTTTTGTAATTATATACAGCATTCTTCACTTAAAAATAATAAAATAAATTAAGAATGGGAAATATACTTTCCTCTTTGTAAGAGAAAAGTTACTGATGGGTATATATCTCATCTAAATTCAAGGAGTAAATATGGCAATTATTTGTGAATATTGAGTTTGTAGTGACGTGTCTATAAAGTACATGTATTTTTCATTCTATAAATATATTATATTTATGTTTCCAAATTCTGTTATTACTGCATATTGCAGTCCAAAATGAATTGTTTTGAATAGCATGCAATTTTTAGATAATTAAATAGATCTTTTTGTGCCGCAACTTTTACTTTTCACATGAGTTCAATAACATATATTTACATGGATTGAAGGTGTCAATATATATTTACTATTTTTGGCCTATTATCCTATTATGTTTTTGTGTGCCAAAAAGATGGGCCATCATTGCATTGACTATATTGTCATATACACTTAAAACATTGCTAATGGTAACTCTAACATTTAAGAGGAAATTCAACTTCTATATACTGTCAGATCCAGGAAAAATGTGTTTCTGTACAGTGACCATCAGCCCAACAAAGCTATACTAAAATAGTATGTGATACCACATGATAGGATCTCATTTACTGAAATTGAACTGGGAACACTGCACAGACTTCACATAAGGGAGGACCTCAATTTGACAATGGAGAGACATACAAAAGAAAAATTCTCTTCCTGCAGATTTTTTGCTTGTATTTTCCTCATTATATTTTCAAAATATTTTATAAAAAATTTGAGGTTGAAAATCATACATGCAAATCTTCATAGATATGAATATGCTTGTTAAATTTATATATTGATCATTTTGAAATATTTTATATGCAATAAGCTGATAGAGATACCTAATAGTCAGATGTACAAAAGCACACATAGTATATTCATGAAAGTAAGAAATTCTTTGAAACCAGAAGCCCCATCTCAAGTTTCTGACCATTTTGCTGATGCAATACCAGCTGATTTTTACCCCTTTAATTTTTTTTCCTCAGACTCTATTAACCAAAGTGTTTAGATGAATTCTGAGCCATCTGCATTCTAAATCAGTTTGGTTTCTCTGCTATTTCATGTTGGCATCTTGCAGAGAAAGTATTTGAAGTCTTGATGCCTTTTCTATTTGCATATATGACAGAATTCATTTTATTTCTCCCTTATTCAAATATAGTGATGGTTAAATAATTTTCTTCTTCCTGAATTAATGTTACATAAACACAGCTATGAAAAGTGGCTCTAAGTCAGCCCATCCAGAAGTAAATGAAAAATGTTTTTGATCTTATAGCTCTCATTGCATGCTCTATCTAATCAGTATAGCCACCCTAATGATTTTCTTACATGTTATGTCTTATTTAGAAGTTATGACTCTTGTTTATAGTTAGAATTTTTATTGAAAAAGCATGTAGTATTGTTTTATTTCCTTCTTTGGCATTATATTTTGACATTTCTACATACAAAGCCCACATATTCTTTGGTATTTCAACCTGGATCATTGACGTTTCCTTCAATTCCTCTTTATGAGGTGTTTGAAGTCTCTTGTTTCTTGGTTCACCTCTCATACAGTCTGTGGGCTACACTGTTGCCCGCACGATTCAGTGTCCTTATCGATAGAGGGTAACACACGCATGTTAGTCCCAGTATGCACAACCCTTAAAGTCAGGGAAATTAATATCCGGAAGCTGAACTTGGAATAATGTTATATGGAGACCCATGGATCAATTATTTCCCTTTTCTACCCTTTATAGACAGTGGATGATAAATTAAATATAGACATGTTCCCACATCAGTTGCTTAAGTGGCAAAGAACAGCTTGATAATATACCTTTCCATAGTACTTTCTTTATTGCTTTTTTCTTATCTTTCAGTCATGGGACTGCATTATTTAATAAAACAATGTGCATAAGCTCCATATATATGGCCTTGCTTTCTGGGGAACCCAAGCTAAGTCAACCCATCTCAAATCAACCAACAATTTCTTTGTGCTCCTTTTCCTTTCAGAGTTTTCACTGTTAACCTAGAAAGCTATTTATATTTCATGTATCCTCTTCATTATAGCAATATGGAAATCTGTTAATCCTTTTAATCAATAAATCTTTTATGTGCCATTCACTGTACTGGAAGTCCTAGAGTCTCAAAGATGAAAAGACGTGCTTTAGTGTTCAAGTTCACAGATTAGGGAGAATAAAAATCCCACAGACATAACAAATACAGTGTCTTACAGAGCAACACTCAGTGAAATAAAGCATTATGTAGATACTTGTTCAAGGTCCTACAGATACTTTCAGACAAGAGCCAGGTTTAAATTCAATTAAAAGAACATGTATTTCAAAGTTTTATGTATCTGGTCTCTGAATTTGGGCTCAGTGACTATTTGTGTAGGGATTTCTGTCCTCAGGACACCTGGGCCTGTGTGGTTCATTCTCTCTTTGAGCTTCCTGTTTTCAAGAAGAGAGGGCACATGAAAGTGTAAAGGTGGAAGGGAAAAATGATGTCCTAAAGCTGGTGACTGGTAAAATAATTGGCCTGCGTTAACAGACCCTTCGCTCTAAATATGGTCTCTGCCATGTAATTGTGGTTGCTTCCGTTAATGAAGCAAAATGGACTTGCTGGTTTTTTATTCTAATTCCAACCGAGAGGTGCGTTTTGACCAAAGGGGTGTTGCTAGACGTGATCCATGTTAAAACCTGAAAAACTGGGCGGGCCATGGTGGCTCAGCAGGCAGAGTTCTTGCCTGTCATGCCAGAGACCTGGGTTCGATTCCTGGTGCCTGCCCATGCAAAAAAAAAAAATTTGAAAAATTACTTGTTTCCACTATCACATTTGTACTCTAGCATCACGACGATGACAGGAATGGCTTAATCTGTAATAAAATAAGAAACAATAGCCTCTATTATCCCAGTTTATCATCTAAAATTTCTAAAAGGTGGAAATGTGACTAAGCCTAACTGAGGCCTAAAGAACCACCCAGGCTAAAATGCCGAAGCATAGAGACTACTAAGGTAAATATATGCTCATTGCTTTATATCTTTAATTTTGGTGACTATATGTTACACAGCATTGTGGAAGCATTAGCTGATGCAAAAGTTGTTTCTAAGAGTGGAGAAATACCATAATAGAAACCAAAACTATGTGACATTTGTTTGGAGCCTGGGTGACAAAAGGAATCTGTTAGTTGGGGATGGAAAAATAGCCAGAAGAATGTGAGAGAAGACTGGAAAAATGTCAAGGAAACTTGTCAAATGGCCTGAAAAAATGAACACCTGTGTTTTATACCTGTGACTATCTGGTAAAATTGTTACCTTAGGTAACTCAAAAATTTAAAAATGTACATAAAGGCTTTTGGTTTGGTGTATGGTTATTTGAGAAAAATATTGGAAGCAGATGTTGATTTCTTATCGCTGTTTATGAAGAGATCCCATAAGAAATATATGAAATAAAAAATAGTTTGAAAATTTGGAAACAAAATTGTAAGGGTATTCAGAGAGGTCAGAACTTAGTAAGTTGGAAAATGATGAGAAATAATGTTTCTCATCTCTAGTAAGCCAACTGTTCTGAAAGTAAGATGTGTCAAAGATCAAATCAATAATATGGTCATGAAATCCTTTACTAAGACCTCTTAAACAATTAAAGCAGTGCCTAGTAGATAGGGTTACCTGGACAAAAGTGTTTCTAAGGAACCAAAAGTCAATGATTTTTAAAAAGTTTTAGCTTCAGACCACCCTGCTAATGGGAAACCATGTATCAAAAACACTGTGGGTCTACTCTGGGTCTGAGTCTGACCTTTGGAACATGGAGTAAACTATAGTCAGATACATAAAAATCCTATAACGATTTTTAGAGCAGATGTATATACAAAATTACTACCAGCATGGAATAAAAAAGATGGAGTGTTCAAATTGTAAAATACTCTCTGAAACTTCAACTTTCTAAGGGAAAAAAATAGGAAGATAAAGTTGCTTTAAGGTAGACTCTTGCACTTAATAATTTACTGCCCCATTTACATATACTAGAATGAAAAGAAATCCATGTAATTTTGTTTGTCCAGAATCTGGATAGGTAGCTTCTCTTTGGACTGAGTGGTCATTTGTACCTGGTTTGTACCTTGGACTCAGCATCTATACATTTGTGTAAAGTTTGTTGGTAGTTTGAACAAAAGCTGAAACAGTTAAGTCTAATATTCATATTTAAGAACATAAGTGCTTTTATTCATATGAATGCCAGCACATTTTTCTGTATAACAGGACGGAAATTAAATATTTTATGCTTCACAGGATGCAAGGTTTTCATCACTGCTAGTCAACAATGCCATAGTAGTGAGAGGAATCATAGACAATACATAAACAAATGAGCATGGCTGTGTTCCAATAACCTTTATTTACAAAAGCTATCAGTGAACCCTATTTGATCTGTGCATCATAGTTTTCCAAATTCTGACTTAATCCCAAATATCATGCCTGAGAATACAAATGCATGTGTCACTTTACAGCTTTCTATTAATTTGGAAAGAAGTGCTCAAATAACTTTTGATCAAGGTAAATATGGCAAACCTAGCAAGCTTCCATTTGCATATTTGTGGAATTTCTTTGTAAATTATTAAGCAGATGGTAGATGATATTTAAAACCCATGACCCAAATTATAAAATCTTAGACGATTTCATCCAGTGGAGCTCTAATTGAATAAATACCGAGAAAACTACTGTACCTGTAAATGCAGTTTTATCCATGTTCTTTCTACAACATTTTACTTGGGGATTTCCATCTTCTAAATGTGTCCCTAAAGAAGTAGTGATATTTCACAAAGCTGCATTATGGGAATTGAAACCTCAAAATATATGCTGTTGAATAAACTGAAACAGAAAAATCCTGTATTCACCTTAAGAATAATAAGTGTGAATAAGAGAAAGCTATCCAGTTTTTGAGTGGTACTAATTCTAATTCTACTACCATGATTTGGTCTGTTTAAAGCCACCTGTCAAATTTATATATCATTAATATTATAACTAAAAGTGATTCCATGTAGATTCTGGATGCATATTGGTGACTAAGCATTGGTGACTGTCTTGATTTTTTGGTATGAATATGATTTCATCTTTTTCTAGGATTTCATTTTAGCAAAATTTTAGGCATAGATAAAAAGTGGATTACAAATAGAATGTAATTTTAAAGTAAAAAATTTCCATTTGCTTATAAGATATTGTAATTTCTGAAAAAGTTTGTTTAATAATATATTTCTAAAACCTATTTAAAAGTAATCTGTGCTTGATTTTGGCAAAAATAAAATAAGCTGAAGACATTTAACTATCCAACAACCAATTGATTTGTTCCCTGTCTGGATTAGAAGGGAATTGATATTCAGAGACACATATATTCTTTTACAGCTGACAAGTTTCCCCTTATTTTCTCCTATCCATATTGATTGCTTTATTTGTTAGAATAAATATAGAATATTATTTGAGAATCTTATGTGCTAGTGACAAACGGATTTCTTGCACTCAAAGGGATTATAATCTTCCAGGTGAGACAAATTTTAAATAAATAAATTTGAATTCCTCTTACGTGAAAAAAAAGTATCATGCACAATAACAACAAATGGGAGCCAATTTTTTCATGGCCAGCAAGGGAATCTTGTTCTAAGAAAATTACTTTTCAGCTTAGATCTGAAGAATGAGCAGGAATTAGACAGTTGAAGGGTAGACTGTGTGAGCAGCATGCCAAGCAGAGTAAAGATCATCTAATGCAGGGCGGCTGCTGTGGCTCAGCAGACAGAGCTCCGACCTGCCGTGCTGGAGGTCTGGAGTTCGATCCCTGGTGCCTCCTGCCCATATGCAAATTAAAAAAAAAATCATCTAATGCAAAGGACAGTATGGGAAATGAAATGTGGTATATTTCAGGCATTAAGGAAGGTCTGTGGCTAAACAGTATAATGCAGAGCAAGCATGTTAGAAAATGAGTCTGTAACTTTAACTACCAGTGAGTTAACATGACACCTTTTGTAACTTTTAAGTGTTTTAGATTTCATCTGATAAAAAGTGTTTTCCCATTAAATGGTTAATTTCAGGAAAAGGACACAATCAGCTTTTTATTTAGAAAACTTCTCCTGGTGGCGTTTTATCAACTTTATTGGAAAGATTCAAAAGTGAATATGAAAAAATTGCTATTGATCCAGAGAAAGAAAATGTTAGCATATACTCCTTTGGTGCTAGTTCAAGTGACAGAATTAGATACATTATAGAGAGATCTAAGTGATCGCAATTGACTGTAATTTGGGGTTTGATCAAATCAGAGAATGATGAGGAAGAGAGAGTTGTCTAGGATAGCCTCTAGCTTGTCTAGAACAACTTCCAGACTGTTGATATGAACCATAATGTAATGCCATTTTCTGAAAAATTAAACTTTCAAATTCATGTGTTAACATATGAGTCTTATCTTTCTCTTAGATTCTCTTAGAATACTTTAATGAGTATTCTCATTATCTGCAGCTTCCCTTTAATGAACATGCTGAGTCTCCACTTTTCACAGAACACGGCACTGTTTTGGTCTGCAGCAGAAGTCATGGCAGCAGTAAGGGTCCTCTCTACTCCACCAAGCATAGAAGCGTCACAGGAAGGAAGCCCTAAATTAGGGATGGGACTTCTGAGCCATGGAATAGCAAGATGGTGGCAGAGGCTTTCTTCTGTGGTTCTTCTCTTTTTTTTTTTTTTTTTTTGCTCAAATTTTACTAGCACAATCTCAAAATCAGTACAGAAGTTTTTTGCTTTTTCTTTACTAAAAAAGCTGTGAAGACCACAGAAGATGGGGCTTTTAGTCACTCCCTACGTGCATGGGAGGTGGGAGAGAAGAAAATCATCCAATGCTTTACAAATGCAGATTTGCCTATTTATGACATGAACAGACTTTTAAAGAAAGAATTTTATAAAGAAATAGAATTTTAGCTATTCATTTTGGTGAATAAGGGGCCGGGATCCCCTGCAAATAGTGTTTGCTTTGAATTCTAAAGAAATGCTTTATAATCATTAGTGATAATTCTTCATCGATGCAAAAGAAAATGACAAAAAGAGTTATATTTAGAAGGAAAATGCTAATGTTTTATCTTGAACATAAGAGTAAATATTTCTTTATGAGTTTTTTAGAGCACAATAGTAATTAATATATTTGAAATTATCAGATATATTGTATATTTGATATGACAAATATGTTGACATTGCTAATGTCATCTCAGATGATTTCAGAATCCAGTTAATGAGCTCTTATTAGACACTGGTTAAGTATTTTACATGTATTGATTTATATAATTACAATAAATTAGATTTTGGCAGGATTGGTAGCACCATTTTACAGGTGAAAAGCTGAAGCACCCAGAAGCTAACTCTAATTTCCCAGACATTTATTGGCTGGGAAGCCCCAGTCAGAATCCAGGGATCGTTAGCTAAATGCTGCTTATCTTTTAAGCCATACACAATAAGGAACATGGGCCTTAAACTCACAATCTGAATAGTTTTGATTAAAAAAAAAAATCTGTAGTTTAACCACAAATTTTCTCCTCAATAAGTCAGGACTCAAACATGCTATAAAAACTGCCTCTAGAAATTGCTCCAGAATGAGACGCCTGTTGTATTGGCCTCTCTGCCTTAGTGTCTCTAGATGCTTTGCTATTGTTTTGAACAGATATTTATTTCCTTTGTCAGTCCCTTTGAGTACTACTTTTCTCAGACTATATGTTGGCGGTCCCCAAGACCACTCTGGCAAGAGGACTCCCAGAGCTCAGAAAGATGTTATGTTGTTCGTGGTTGCAATTTATTACAGCAAAAGGCACAGTCTAAAATCAACAAAGGAAAAAGGCACATAGGACAGAGTACAGGAGCAAAATGTTGTAGCTTCTAGTTTTCCTATCTAAGCAGAATTGTATGAATAACATTTAATCAGTTTTGCCAACTAGGAGAGCTCACTTAGGACTTTGTGTCCAGGGTTTTTATTGGAGTTTGGAGTTATAGCATGGGGTGCCTACATGGCCTGGCTGAATTTAGTTGTGTTTCCAAGCAAGGGCTCACTGCCATAAGTCACAGAAGTCAATGTCATGTCATCGGGATTTTGAGAAAAAAAAGAGCTTTAATGCAAGGTGAACTGGCATGGTGAAAGGAACTACCACTCAAATCTGTCTCCCCAAGTTGGAAGTACATAGAGTGTTTAGGTCGATTAAATTAAAGGAGATGGGTTTAGGGATATTGGCACATTGTAAACACTTATTGTAAGTGGGCTATTGCTATTGGCTGTGTATACATTCAAATTAAAGATTGTAAGTTGGGCTATTAAGCCTCTGAACTAATTGGGATAGACATTATCTGGCTATAACTGAGGAGCGTGGGGTGGGAAGCATCTGGTTACAGCACGGTTGTACATCATTTGACTAATTGAGACAGCTCTAATGATGGAAGGTAATACAAGTAAGGGAATTATGTTACAGTATGGTTATCGATTAAAACAAATAACTATATTAACATGCAAAGATAGAAATAAGTTAAATAAATGACTGTGAGGGGCAAGAACGTCATCTGGATAGAGTAACATTATAAATTTCTCAGTTAACATAACCGCAATGACAAGTAAAGGAAATAAGTTTAAAATAATAACTACAATCAGAAGTAAAACATTGTAATCAGCAGTTATAGTTGCACAGATTCCATACTTAATGTAGGTCATTCTGTTAGAACAAAGCCCCAAACCTCCACCATAAATCACGTTGTTAGTAAAAACTATGTGGTGGAGCCCAGGCCTCTAGACTTATATAGATGCACTCATATCTGGCAGGATATTTCAAGGACTTAGAGGTCATCTTCTAGGAGCTTGTTAATGGCCAGTTTCTTTGGGAAGTAGAGAGTTTTATCACCCCAAACCTGCTGAGTTAACCCTGTACTGAACACTATGTCTGATTGGTTTCTGTCTACAAACTTAACTCCCTGAGAAACTACAGTATGGCATGCCTCTAGTGGTTCTACACTAAGTAATCATCTCAAGATGGCCTTCCCTCAACTCTGTTTGCAGTCCCTGATCACAGAACTCCAGGTTCCATAGAAGGAGAATTATTCTGGCTTAATTATTCCTTTTTCATTATTATGACTGTGAAATCAAGAAATATACAATTATGTCACATTTCAAAAATATTGAAAACTATATATATACAAAATATTTATAATTTGAATCGCATTTTTAAAGCCTTGGTATATTTATGCCCACCTCCACCATACCTATTTGCATAACAATTAATTTCTTTTCAACATGAGTAACTACCCTTAACTTGTTGTATATTTTCCAAGATTGATCTGTTTGAGAAAAAGTTGATCATATTTTTCTCAAGTTGTTTGTTAATGTTGCAGTATTTATAATGGTGGTTTTTTTTAATCTTCATATTAGTAAACTTTTTCCTCTTTTCTTAATTAGTAATTACGTGGAATTTCAATTTTATTAGTCTTCATAATTAACTACTTTTGACTTTGTTAAACCACTAAATGCACTATTTCATTAAGTTTTACTCTTTAATATTTAGCCTTTTTTATTCTTTGATTTAATTTGCTACTCTTTGTTAGTTTCTTTCCATGGAAATTTAGCTTATTGTTTCAAGAAATACATTTCTTTATAAACATGGCTTCAGTTATACCATGAAAATTTGGGTTTATGGTATTTTCATTATGATTGAATTCTAAATTTTCTTAAATTTCTATGTGATTTCTTTTTTGGACTTTTAAATCTCTTGGAATTAACTATATTTAATTGAATAACTATATCGAGTTCCAAAATTAGTTATATGTAGTCACATGGCATACACTGGAACGTATCTAATCTGTTGACATGATTTGAAACTTATTTACTGTTCACATAGTGTGGAATGTTTGAAAATGTTCAGATATGTTTGGGAAGAAAGTAGATTTTTCAGCTATTGGGTGCTGTATTCTATGTATCCATCAATAAGGTTTCCTTATATGATTTTTTCCACATCTTCTTAGTAGTTTTTGTCCTTTTCTTAAATAAGTTTCTGAGATAATTTTATTAAAATTCCTATTTTATCAATCAGGATTCAATCTGAGAAGCAGAAGCCCTAGTAGCAATGTATGTTAAGTGTTTTGGCCTTGTGATATTGTGGAAACTCATTATACTACTGTAACAATTGTTGCTTCACGTCTAGTGCTCTGAAGTGAGTGCAACAGGGAAAGCAGTTTGGAATTAAAGATGGATATGAAATGGGTTTGAACAAAGTCAAAATTGGATCTGAGTAACTGAACTGCGACCATCTTCCAAGTGTAAAAAAGAGAATAGCTACTATATCATTTCCTCCTTCCAAATGTCATGCTACATGTATCTTGTGGCCCAGTTAACCTCACAGCTATGCAGGAAAGGAATTTTAGTAATCTGAACTCAGTTTAGCAAAGTCGAAAAAATCATCATACCTATGATGCTTGTATATTTATCTATTTCTCTTTATAATTCTATCAGCTTTTATTTTACATTCAGGCTAAATTATGATTAGATGCATACTAATTTGAATTGTTGCATTTTCTTGCTAAAATGAATTTATGCTATTTTGAGGGATTTTTCCCATAGGTATTCTAGCTTTCTTTTTATTGCTATGGTCTGTATTTTCTATTTTCTTATTACTCTATTTTTTTCTCTGTACTTTTCTGTAAATCCTTTAAATGCTGTCATTTTAAGACGTTTTAAAAAAATCTTTATTTGGATCCTTTATTCCATTTATATTTAATGTAAATCTTATTATAATTACATCTAAATCTATCTTACCTGACAGTATTTCTTCTGCCTTGGTATCAGCCCCAAGCCCTTCTGTCTTTTCACTCCTTCATGATTTCTCGCTTCATGCATTCTCTTTGCCAGCTCCAACATAGAAAAGGAATTACTTGAACCATGATGCCTAAATGCTTTCATTGACATTTGACCCAGGAAATGCAGATAATTTGAAGACAGGAAATGAAAGAAACGGAACTGTAGTCAAGTAACATGTTCTCAATCCCCTTTAAAATTAATAACTATTGTGAATCTATTCTTTTAAAATCCTCATTCATATTATCTTCCAGGATTTCAGTTGTGCAATGAGCTAACTTCAGGAGAATGCAGAGGAATTATGAGTTTATTTCAAAAAAATGCCTAATGGAAAATTATTTTCTATTATTGGAAGAATTAAAAAATAATTATGTCCTATAATTTTAATCAAAAGTTTTCCGTGGTGGGTACTGTGTACACTCTTATCTCAGTGAATGATATCTGTACAAAAAATGATTCTCATTTTTTCTAATTAAATCTGGAACATTGAATGCCCATGTTTACCATGGAAGCTTCCTAATACTTCCATGAAATCATGGAATGTTATGTTCCATGACAATGGAACATACAGGCATAAATTCAAAGAAAAAGGGAATGGAGGAAGAGACAATAACTAGAGAATAATGATCAGAGATACTAGAGAAGCGGGAAAGCCTATGAATGAGCTGATTAACAGACTGGGTAATGCCAAGTGCGTTCAGTGGGAAAGGCTAAGGGAAGAACTGATCTGCACTATAGAAACCCCCAGAACTAAGTACCCCAGAACTAGCAGTGATTAAAAGAAAGAGTGGCAGTGAGGATAGAAGGTAGGCAATTAGATGAAAATCTTAAAGCAGTTAGAGCTCTACCCACTCTCTTCCAATCCAAGAAACTAAGCAACCACTCTCTCCAACATAAGAAGAAGGATGGAGATTTGCTCTCTGAAGAATTTGAGTCTACAATTTTGACTAGAAAACACTCGACGAAGTTCAAAGGAGGAGTGTCATAATGAAAATCAGGGCAAGCATTCAGAATTCTTCAGAGTAAACTGAGAATACCATTACTTTCTCTCTCTCAGAGCAGAAAATGCAGGAAGTAAACCTTATCCCACAACCACACATGAGCAGAAGTAGTAATTTTGGTGAAAGCTGGCAGACCAAAGACAAGTTGACCTACAAAGATGCTGGGGTTCTCAGCAAAATGAATGGGTCATAACTGATGGTGCTATGCAAGTCTAAAAAAGATATCAACACCCAACCCAATACACAGGTGCACAGCTTCTTGTCACCCAGTGAAGAGCTAAAAAGAAGCTGACATTTGTATAAAAACTTTGAGATGAATGACCAATTAAACAATGATCAAATATTACCTAGAGGGAAAAAGGAGACAATGCAAGGAAGAGAAGGTAATAAAAGAGTTGAAGTGTACTTGAAAAAAATGGGATAGCATAAAGAGAGAGCATCAGACAATACGAATGTTCTCTTAAAAATGAAAAATATAATATCACACATTTTTAAAAATGAAAAAGAATGCTAGAAGACAAAAAGAAGTCATTCCCTTAGAAATCAGAACAAAATGACATAGAAGAAAATAGTAGGAAATGATAAAAATGTAAATCAAACGACCAGCACAGAAAACCCAACATAATAGTAAAAAACAACAGCATAATAGCAAGCAATGTACAAACAACTACACACTTGTAAACATTGCACAAGCAACAACAGCAAAAAAAAAAAAAAATCCAAATGGAAGGGAGGAAACTATGAAAGAAATAATGCAAATTTTTTGCCACATTTCAAGGACGTGTTTCCAGAATTAAAGCTCTTATTGAGCATTTAGTACAATGAATGGAACAAACAATGAATGATACAATGAAATTTCAGAGCACTATTGATTAAGAAAGTATTGTAAAAGCTTCAGAACTAATCAATAAGAATTTGAATAAATTTGGACTCATCAAATATTAATACACAAAAGGTATCTAAAATTTTAAAACTCAATGCCAAGCAAACTATGTCTATATCCATGCTTATTTCTAATGATGAGAAAGGTTAAAATAAAGACTACAAACACACACTTATAGAGAGAGCAATGCTGCAGATATAATTATTGTGTGTGTGTGTGTGTGTATCTGAAACATTTCATAACAGAATCCGAAATTGTGATATTGGGAGGAGATGGGTGATTGCAAGTTTGAGTCTGTGTTGCAAAGATTATGTTGTTATGTTGACTGGGAATGGTAGTGGGAGAATTATAGCAAATTAAATCCTCAGTTTTCAATATACGAACTTAACAAATAAATACCTAAAAAGAAGGAATATGGTATAATATCTGTATATGATACACACAATTAGATACCACAAACACACATACACACAAATACCACACACCAAGTAAAAGATAAAAGTGTTTAAAGAATAGGAATTGGTACTTGGGAGTTTGGGAATAGAAAATGTCATTTTTAATTAAGCCTTATAGAATTATTTGGTATTTAAAAATATATGTAGGGGGCGGGCCATGGTAGCTCAGCAGGCAGAGCTCTTGCCTGCCATGCCAGAGACCCGGTTCGATTCCCGGTGCCTGCTCACACACACACACACACACACACACACAAAATATATATATATAAATCTATATATAAATAAATAATATGTATATGTAGTGCTTTGATAAAAATAAATCTAATTTAATTTAGTACTCAGTTTCCATTATGTTTTCCTTACATAATTCTGAGAAACAGGTTCCTCATTTTGTTCTGATCTTGTTACTTACTATTTAAATATGCTATTTAGCATTAAATTAAAATCAGTGAAGATGATAGGTCTGTATTCCACTTAAAACTGATTCATGTGATATACTTTCAGCATAGGCACCTGTTCAATTTAGTTGATTTATACATTTTCCTATGTACCATAGCTTTTAAAAAATTCTACAATTTTATCCAAATATTAAAAAGAATGTTGTGTTTTTCAACAACCAAATTCTGGGTATAAATAATCATTTTGCCTTGTAAAATATAAATTAAGTCATCGTTTCTTCAAAATATACTAGAGAAGAAAATCTTTAATTAGGGAAAAGTGATATCCCCATAAGAAAGCTATTGAATTTGCAGAAAGACATTGCTTAGTAGAAATCATGGTTTATTTTGCAATAAACACCTTATTTAATTTCATAGAGTTTCCCATATATGTTTATGGGAAGGTTAATTATTTCCATGTATTTGTAAGGTTAATTATTTTTCAAATCATCTTAATTCTATTTATAAGCATATTCTATGCTCTTTTTTTAATGGTAAATGTTGATGTTAATAGCAAAGGAAAATGAAGTTTCTATATTACAATTTCTAATGTTTTGGGCACCTAATTACTAAGGACTTATTTTTCATATTTATCATTCTAAGTTACATTAAAACAGGGGATCCAATGATCCCAGGATGTGTTTGATAACTAACTTATTGATGTCTGAGTTCATAAATATAACTGAAGACAAAATTTCCTTTTGGTTAAAATTTTATAAAAATAAAATTGTGGAAATGTTGGAAACAGAGCTATTATTGACCTTCCTATTTAGAAATTAAGAGTCCTTGTTCTGACTACCGTGTCTCAGGAAGTAAGGAAAGGAGAACAAATGCCATACTTGTTCTGAACTTCAAATTCTTCAAAGTTACAACCATTTCTATATTCTAGCAGACCCGAGCATTAGAAAATTTAGTTTACCTACTTAGTAAAATGTTCTCATTAAGAAAGATAAATCATTTGATGCCATTGCAGTGAAATCTAGCAGTAAATGCATCAATGAAACATAATTCTTATTTCTTCTAAAACTCTTTCAGATATGGATCTGTGAAGCAAAAGCCTTTTTTTCTCCTACTATCAGCAATTGAAGAGGTGCTCAGTGAAGGTAGTGAGTAGCATTCAGAAGGATGTGATTGGTATCATGTATACTCTATAGCTCAAGAAGACATTTGTAGGCCTAATTTAATGCTGAATCCTTCTCCATAAGAAAACACTCTTGGCAGGGACCCAAATAACCAAGACAGTACAGGCAACTTTGCAAAATAGTAACTATATGGCTAGTAATGTATATCTTTAGGGAGAAGAGCATGAAAGTGAAAGACTTTAAGAGGCTTGGGCTGGATAGATACTGTACTACTACTGTTATGACTTCTTATTCTCTCAAATTAGTAATTGTTCAATTCAAGATTTAATGGGTAGTTCGAAGAGTACATTTTTCCTTCTTTCTTAATTTTTCTAATTAGCTCAGAGACTCACTACAATATATCTTCATCTGATAGCATCTGGGAGCCCAAATCTAAAAGTTTTGGTAATTTCTAGGACATTTTCTTTCTTATGTGTGTTTGAGAGAATTGGGGGATAAAAGTGGATTTTTATTAAAATTAACTTTTCTCTTTGCTATAGACCATGATGTGAAAATTGTGTAACTCTTACTAATTCAATGTGGGAACATTTGAATCATATGTTTGTTAACAGTAGCTTTTGTTTAGTTTTATTAAAGACTATTTATAATATCAGGAATCCCAGAGAGTAAGGGTCGACCAAAGACAAAACTATAGATCTGGGGCTGATATTCATAAAATTATGATGCTATTCTTTCCAAAACAAATTGCAGCTACTTTGTGTACTAATGGTCGAGAAATCAAAACTTGTTAGTATTCTCATTGGGTATAAAGGCTTTGCTGCTATTCATCTGTGAACACATATTGTGTAATCATCAGTCAAAGGACTAAATCCTAATATATGCATGCTGGAGATTCAGCTCTGTGTCTGCACTTTTAAATTGGTCTCAGCATGGAAGAAAGCAATCCCTGCAATTTGGAGGTAAGAAGCAAATAAAATCTTGTAGGATAAATTTATCACTGGAGTAAAAAAAGGAAAAAAAAAACTATGTATGTCCTTTCTTTAATGATGCAATGTACATTTGCCCATTGTAGTTATTTTTCCCTTTAAGATCCATTAGGTCCTGCAACTGCAGAAGCGTTTCAATCCTCACAGCTGTCAGTAAAGCCTACACTAATGTGTCTTGAAAAAGTGATTAATAGATTTTGACAATATCATTGCATTGCATATTTAATCAGATTATACATCTGTTAGAAATGGTTTGCTTTTAACATCTGCAGTCAAAATCTGCAATCAGTATTCATATCATTGTTTTAGCAGAAGCATGAAACTACTCTGTTCAGTCTTCCCATTGACAAATTAAAGCTGCATGCCAGAAAAAGAAACATTGTGACATTTTCCTGATTTCATTCAAATGTCTTTTTTTTTCAAAATTTCCTAGAAGTTTATCTGTGCCTAAGTTAATGTTCATTAATAAGGAAGGAGATAAATATATAAAATTGTAAACTACACTGTCAAGAAAAATCTGCATGGTGGCTTGATATCATCCCAAGGTTGGTTGATTTGGTTTTAATTTCAGAAACATATTTCAAATGATATTGGTCTAAAAATATATATGTGATGAGACATATTTTCCTATTATGAAATTCCATATGACATCTTGTGTTTTCATGTAGTTAGGTGTCATATGTATCATTTTTAAGAAATAAATGTATTAAAAATAAGTTAAATGAGAGTTCAAATCAAGTCCTATTTTCTTATCATCATGTATTCATTTTCTACTTGTGGTAAGAAAACATTTCTTTTATACATAACAGTAGTCAACCGTAGTGTTTCTCGGCTTAATCCTACCAGAAACCATGCCATAAGTGTTTCCTCTTCCATCTTCCAAAACTCTCTTTGGCATTCAACAACATCCAAATCACATATTCTTTCTATTTCCTCTTATTTAGCATTCAATTCTTGAAATCTGCACCCTTCTTTGAAACTTACCAGTGTAATAAACTGCTCTTAAGAAGATCATCAATGACATCTATGCTAAAAATCCAGTGATCACTTTCTATACCTTTGACTAACTTGATCTCATAGTACTGTATAGTAAACGTACTTACTCCATTCTTGATACTATCTCCTTTTTACTCTCCATGGTCTACTCACTCCACATATTTTTGAACTCACTGCATGTTTCTTTTTAGTTTGCTCTGTACCACCACTTTTTCTGAGTTATACTCAATTTCATTATCAAATAGTACATTAATTAATCATCTTTTCTATTATAAAAACGCTGATACAAACATTTCTCCACAAATTTTAGCTTGGGAATGTCATTACTTTTCTTGTATGAATGCATAGGAATTGAATTGCTAATTCTATGTATTATATAACATACACATATTAAAATTAACGTAATTATAAGTAACTGCCAACTTGTTTTCAAAAATATTTACACCATTTTACCTGCTCAGCAGCAATAAGTAAGAACACCTGTAACTCCACATCCTTACCAAAATTGGTATTGTTAGTTCTTTACAATTTAATTTTAATGTTTTCATTTGGGGTGTAGTAGTAGCTTTCCTTCTTTTTTCTCTTCTGACATAAACATTTCAAGCTATAACTTTTCCTCTAAGTACTGCTTTAACAGAAACTCACAAATACATGTAGATTTTTTTTTTTTCACTCAATACGACATATTTTCTAATTTCCCTTCTGAGTTTTTAAACAATGTATAGTTTAAAATGTGTTTTTTATAAAGTTTTCATGTTTTCTGGGATTTTGTAATCTAATTCCATAATGTACATAGAAGGTACTCTACTATTTCAGTCATTTTAAATATGTTAATCCTTATTTAATGGCCCAACATATCTATCTCTTGGAATATTCCATTTGCACTTGAAAAAAAGTGCTGTTGTTAGGTTGTGTGTGCTGTGAGTGTTATTTAGAGTCAATAGTCCTTTCATTTATATCATGTTACTTTTCTGTCTGCTTTTCTATCAAACACTGAGAAAGATATGCTGAAACTGCCAAATAATTGTAGCTTTGTTTATTTCTCCCTTCAATTACCTCTGTTTGGCTTTGTTATTAAGCACGTATATTTAAAATTATCATGTCTTCCTTAAGAATTGTTCAACTATCAATAAGAAACGTTCCTCTTTATTTCTGAAAGTATTCCTTATTCTGAAATCAAATACTTTGCTATTAATATAGTCATTCAAACCATCTTTTAGTGTCTGCAATGGTATATCTTTTTTTCCATTCTTTTTCTTTAACCTTTCCTCTTTCTTGATGTTGTTTTCCGGTAGATACCATCCAATTGTATCTTATTTTAATCCAATCTGTTATATGTTGAGTGTTTAGGCCATTTCTATTTAATAATACAATCATAATTATTTATATAATATTGTTAAAATCTTTACTTCTATATTTTGTCACACCGGTTCTTTGTTCTTCTTTTTCTCTTTTTGTGCTTTTTTTTGAATTGATAGCACTTGCATTTGCTTATTAATTATAACATTTTTATTTATTTTTAATGAGTTCTCTAAGGTTTATAAGATATTTCTTTCACTTCTTAAAGTTTATTTTCAAATATTCCTAAGCCTCTTCAAATGTAATTACAGTTTACACAGTAAATCACAGTCTATAGCTACCCTCATCCTATTTCTGTCATACCTTCAACCCTACACAATGCCTTTTATTATTTTATACAGCCAATTATATTTTAAGAAACTTTTTAAAAAGACAGGAAAAATCTTTGATTTACCCACCTATTTTCCATGTCCATTTCTCTGTGTTTTCCTTTGTAGAGCCAAGTTTTCATCTGTTATTTTCTTCTTACTTGAATAACTTTCTCCAATATTTCTTGTTTTGTTTTGTAAGTTTGCTAGGTATGATTTATTTCAAATTTTGCTTGTCTGAAAAATATTGATTTCTTTCATTTTTTGTAATATGTTATTTCCTGAATTTCAATTTCTAGGTTGATAGTTTGTACTTTAATTTTTTAATTCAGTATTTTAGAGTTAGCCTATTGTCTTCTTCTTGTACTCTTTCTGACAAGAAATCCAGGTTATTTCTTCTTTTATTTGTTTCTTGTACATATCCCCATGTCCCATCATTCACTGCTAGGTAATTCTTTTTTTTTTTGACTTGGAAATTCAACTTTATTTACAAATGTTCTCTTATAAAAAATCATTCCATTCCTTCAAAATGCTACAAAAATTACCACTAAAAATATTACATGGTTTTAATATGTAACATTTTTTACAAAATTGTTTTATGGGATGAGCAAATAACCTCACAAGATGGTCTAAGACATAAAAGAAAAACCCACAATATACAACAATTTATCCAGCATAAATTTCTATTGTCAGACAGCATGAAGAATTAAATTCACACTCCTTAATGTTTCCACCAGGAAATGGAAACATGATAAATTTTTTGGAGGTAAACCCTTCAAAATGAACACAGTTTTGTCATGTAGTATAGTTTAAATTAAGCTATACTAGGATTGCTCTTGTAGGCGTACATTTATGCTGCTCTAAAGAAATAATGTCATCATTGTAAAAAAAGGTACAGACTTTTTTACACACATTTTTCTACCAGTGAAAATATGGGCTGATCTCATCATTCAGGCAGACCAATGAAATAACAAATGCATACAAGAACTTAAAATAAAAGCATCATCATCATATGACTGACTGACTTACAAAATTAGAATTCTCCCTGAAATCAGGAGCACAGTTCCTCAATGGTTTCTATGAATTTGAATTTTCCATAGCTGAGACAATATATAGTCAAAATATTTAACCAAAAAGTTTAAATTACCTATTTATCAATTTTATGTGTAATTAGTTTTTAAAAGCCTTTACATTTTATCTAGAGGGATAAGCACTTGAATCATAGCTAAGTCATAAGGAATGTAAGAAATCTGGAAACAACAACAACAAAAAAAAAACAAACTCAGCCCTGAGAAGTGAGAAAGAGAAAAATCTCTATGACCACAGTTGTGACATTCTTGTACCTTTTTAACAAACTTGTACCATAGTGTGGATGATTATTAACAGTTGGCAATCAAATGTATTGCAATTCTGAATAGTTACTGCCTTTGTTGTAGTAATATGGTCTTTTTGTAATGCAACTACAACATTTAAAAAAATCAGATAAATGGGAACTCATTTTATTTTCAGCTTTATATTTTTGTCATATCTTGACCAGCTAAGATATCTATATTCCATTAGTGACTGAAATAATTACTTCTACCTGCATTTCTTCTTCCAAGTCTCCATTGTCACTATGAATCTTCACGCAAATAATAAAAGTAATGCAATTGTAATTGAGTTTGCAGTTATCAATGGTGCTCTCAACCTAACTGAAACGCTTGGCATGATTTTCTTTGCTTACCTTCTTGTTTGTGATTCTTAGAACAGTAAATTTGTACTTTTCCTAAAATTTAGAAAAATTTTAACAATGACTATTGACTTTTTAACTCTCTCCCTTTTCTTTCCTTAACTTCAATTACAAATTAAAGAGAATTACTGTCTAAAGGTCACTGAGGATCTTTCCATTAAATTCATTCATTTTATCCCTTTATTTTCTACTGCCATGTTTCAAGAGTAGTGATCTTTTCTTCCCATGTCTCAGCAACTGTTAATCCCATTAAATGGAATGGAATTTTCAAATCATATATTACATTTTTCACCTCTAAAAGTTTTATGCCTTTTAAAAATATTTATCTTCTATGGCTGTCATTGTTTGTCATTTTATATTCATATATGCCTTTGAATCCTTGATTATTTTTAAAAATAGCTATAATAGCTTTCAAAAGGCCTTGTGTACTAATTCCATCATGTTTGCATTTCCTTTTTTATTAGAGAAGTTGTGGGTTTACAGAAAAATCATGCAGAAAAGACAGTTCCCATATCTTCACCCCCATTTTTAACAAATTTTTGTTAGTTGGCAAATTTGTTATAATTGATGCAAGAATAGTATTATAATTGTATTATTATCTATAGTTCACTTTTTACAGTAGAGTTCATTATTTTTGTTGTGCAGCCCTGTTTTTTTTAAATGTTTTATTCTAGTAACATCTATATAACCCAAAATTCGCCCTTTAAATCACATCAAATATATAATTCAGTGGTGTTATTTGCATCCAAAATGTTGTGCTACTGTCACCATTATCATCAAAACTTTTCCATTACCCAAACTAGAAACTCTGTGCCAGTTAAGTTGAACTGCCTATTCCCTACCCCCATTCCAGCCCCTGGTAAACTTTATTCTAGTTTCTGACTCTATGAGTTTGTTTATTCTAATTATTTCCTGTCAGTGAGATCATAAAATATTTCTCCTTCTGTACTGGTTTATTTCACCCAAAATGAATTCTTCAAAATTCATGTATGTCATAGTAGAGTATCTTCTCAGAAATCCATTATTTTTCACAGCTGAATAATATTCCATTGCATGTACATGACACATTGTGTTTATAAATCCATCCATATATGGACAATTAGGTTGCTTTCATCTTTTGGCTATTCTGAACATTGGTGTGCAATATTTGTTCAAGTACCCACAATATTTGTTTCCTGGAGTTTTAAGGAAGAATGCTCTGCCAGTTATTTTTTTTTTAATTAGAGAAATTTGGGTTTACAGACCAATTATGCATAAAATACAGGATTCCCATATACCATACCAACAACAATATCTTGCATTGTTGTGGATCATCTGCTACAATTGACGATAGCATAATTTTATAACTGTATAATAAATTAAAGTCCATGGCTTAATTTAGAGTTTACTATTTGTGTTGTGCAGTTACCTGGATTTGAAAAAATTATTCTTTTACCATATATATAATCTAACATTTCCCTTTTTAATCATATTCAGATATATATTACAGTACTGGTAATTGCTTTCACAGTTTTGAATTATCATCACTCCCATCCGTTACCAAAACATTTCCATCATTTGAGATAGGAACCCAGTACATTTTTTTGGTGGGGGGAGGGGTGCATGGTCTGGAAATTGAACCCAGGTCTCCTGCATGGAAGGTGAGCATTCTATCATTGAACCACCCCTGTACCCAGGAACTCTGTACATTTTAAGCCTAACTTCTCTTTCCCTTATGCCTCTCAATTCCATGGAAAACTATATTCTCGATTCTGACCCTATGAATTTGCTTATTCTAGTTGTTTAAAATCAGTGAGTTCCTAGAATATTTGTCCTTTTATGCTCGGCTTATTTTGCACAACCTGATATCTTCAAGGTTCATCCATTTTGTTGCATATATCATGACTTTTTACAGGTGAATAATATTCTTTGCATGTATATACCACATTTAATTTATGGTGTCATTGGTTGATGGATACATGGGTTGCTGTTGTCTTAGTCTTGTTTAGAGAGATACCTCTTCAAGTATTTTGTCCATAATTTAATTGGATTCCTTATCATTTTCTTTTAACTTGAAGGATTTCTTCATCTATTCTTGATATTAATCCTTTATCATGTATGTGGTTTCAAAATAGTTTCTTACATTGTGAGGTTGTCATTTTGTTTTTTTTTGATAAAGTCCTTCGAGGAACAAAATTTTTCATTTTGGTGAGCTCCCATTTATCTGATTTTTCTTTGTGCTTTGGATATAAAGTCTAAGAAACAATCACCTAATATAAGGTCCCAAAGATGCGTCCCTACATTTTCTTTTTGGAGTTTATTAGTTCCAGCCATTATATTAAGGTCTTAGATAAACTTTAAGTAGAATTTTGTACATAGCCTATGATAGGTGACCTCCTTTTTTTATTTTTATTTTTTGCAAATGGAAATCCAGTTTTACCAACACCATTTGTTTAAGAGATGATTCTCTCCCAATTGAGTTGTCTCAATCATCTTGTCAAAAATCAATTGGCCATAAATGAGGGTTGATTTCTGATCTTTCAATTCTATTCCATTGGTCTGTAGTATTATCCTTTCATGAGTACCATATTGTTTTCATAACTGTTGCTGTGTAATATGTCTTAAGATTAAGAAGTATGAGTTCTCCAGTTTCATTCTTCTTTTTCAAAATGGGGTTAGCCCTTCAGGGTTCCTTGCCCTTCCTTATAAATTTGGTGATTGACTGTTCTGTTTCTGAAAAGAAGGTTGTTGGAATTTTGATTGGAATTGAATTGAATCTATACATTGAATGGGGTGGTATTAATATCTTAAAACTATTTAGTTTTCCAATTCATGAATATGTACTGGTGTTCCATTTATTTAGGTCTTTGATTTCTTTTAGCAATGTTTTGCAGGTTCCTATACACAAATCCTTTGCATCCTTGTTTAGATTTATTTCAATATATTTGAGTATTGTAGCAGCTGTTGTGAATGGATTTTTTGTTGAAATCTTCTGATTGTTCATTGCTTGTGTATAGAAGCACTACTGATTTTTGAGTGTTGATTTTGTACCCTGCCATTTTGTTGAATTCATTATTTAGCTCTTGGAGTTTTGTTGTAAATTTTTTTAGGATTTTCTGAATATAGGACCATATAATTTGAAAATAGGGAAAGTTTTACTTCTTCTTTTTTAACTTGGTTGCATTTTATTTGTCTTACTTGTCTAATTGCTCTGACAAAAACTTACAGCACAATGTTGAATAAGAGTGACGATAGTGGGCATTGTCTTATTTCTGGTTCTAAACTTTCATTCTTTCACCATTAATAAGTGAAAGCTTTCAGTTTTTCATCATTAATAAGATGTCAGCTATGGACTTTTCATGTATTCTCTTTATCATGTTCATGAAGGTTCCTTCCATTCCTAGTGCTCTAAGTGTTTGTATCAAGAGAAGGTGCTGTTTTTCGTCAAATGCTTCTGCACCAACTGAGATGATCATGCGGCTTTTCCCCCTTAATTTTGTTAATGTGATATACTACATTAATTTATTTTCTTTTGTTGAACCAATCTTGCACAGAAGGGATATATTCTATTTGATCATGGTGTATACTTCTTTTTTTTTTTTTTTTTGCATGGACAGGTACTGGTAATTGAACCCAGGTCTCCTGCATGGCAGGTGGGAATTCTGCCACTGAGCCACCATCACACGGCCCTATATATTTTAATATGCTGTTTGATTCAGTTTTTTAGTATTTTCTTGAGGATCTTTGCACCTATCTTCATAAAATATTTGAGTCTGTACTTTTCTTTCCTTGTGGTCTCTTATTCTGTCTTTGGTATGGAGGTGATATTGGTCTCATAGAATGAGTTAGGAAGAGTTTTCTGTTCTTACATTTTTTAATGCAATGAACAGTGTGGTAGTTAGATTCAGCTTGGCCAGGTGAAGGCACCTAGTTCTGTTGCTGTGGACATGAGCCAATGGTACGTGAACCTCATCTGTTGCTGATTTACATCTGCAGTCGGCTAGGAGGCGCGCCTGCTGCAATGAATGCATTTGACTTAATTGGCTGGTGCTTAAATGAGAGACCGCAATGTAGCACAGCCTAAGCAGCTCAGCATACCTCATCTCAGCACTCGCAGCTCAGCCCAGGCCTTTGGAGATGCAGAAAGAAGTCACCCCAGGGAAAGTTGTTGGAACCCAGGGGCCTGGAGAGAAGACCAGCAGAGACCATCCTGTGCCTTCCACGTAAGAAAGAACCTCAGTGGAAAGTTAGCTGCCTTTCCTCTGAAGAACTAACAAAATAAATCCCTTTTATTAAAAGCCAATCCATCTCTGGTGTGTTGCATCCTGGCAGCTAGCAAAGTAGAACAAACAGTTTAAACCAAATTGAAATTGTGTTCTTGGTATGGTTGCTTGAATTCCCCTGTGAAGCATCTGGTTCTGGACTTTTCTTCATTGGGAAGTTGTTTATTACTGATTCAATCTCTTTATTAGTAATTGGTTTGTTAAAACCTTCCATTTCTTCCTGAATCTATGTAGGTAGTTTGTGTTTCTAAGAAATTTTCCATTTCATCTAGTTTATCCAATTTATTGAATGAGAATTGTTCATAGTAGCGACTTATAATCCTTTATTTTAGTAGTGTTGGTAGTAATGTTCCCCTTTCAATTTTTTATTTTTCATTGCTTCTGTCATTTGTCCATTTGTCTTTGTCAGTCTAGCTAAAGGTTTCTCAATTTTGTTGATCTTTTCAAAGAACTAATTTATGGTTTTGTTCTTTCTTTTTTTCTTTAGTTTTCTATTTTGTTTATTTCGCTTCTGATGTTTATTTTCTTCCTTCTGCTTTCTTTAGGTTTTCCGTGCTCTTATTTTTTTTCTAATTCTTCCAGCTTTGAGGTTAGATCTCTGATTTGAAGTTTTTCTTCTCTTTTAATGTTAGTGTTTAGAGCTATATAACTCCTTCTCAACATTGCATATGTTGCATCCCATAAATTTTGATATGTTGCATTTTCATTTTCCTTCATCTTAAGCCATTTTCTAATTTTCCTTCTGATTTCCTCTTTAACTCATTGGTTAATAATATATTGTTTAATATTCACCTATTTGTGAGTTTTCCATTTCTCAGTTATTAATTTCTAATTCCTAACTCTTTCAGTTATTAATTTCTAATTCCACTGTTATGGTTGGACAGGATACTTTGTGTGACTTCAATATTTTTGAACTTATTGAGTGTTGTTTTGTGACCTGATACATGATCTATCCTGGAGAAAGATCCATGCGTGCTTGACAGGAATATGCATTTTGTTTTTGTTAGTTGCAATGTCCTATACATGTCTGTTAGATCTAGTTGGTTTAGTCTTTCATGCTAGTCCTCTATATCCTTATTTATCTTCTGACTACATGTTTTATGCATTGCTGAGATTTGTTTGTTAAAGTCAAACAAGATGATCATGCAGCTTTTCCCCCTTAATTTCGTTAATGTGATATACTACATTAATTTATTTTCTTTTGTTGAACCAATCTTGCATAGAAGGGATATATTCTATTTGATCATGGTGTATACTTTTTTTTTTTTTTTGCATGGACAGGTACTGGTAATTGAACCCGGGTCTCCTGCATTAATTAATGGAGGATCATCAATTTCTCCCTTCACATCTATGATTATATGCTGCATGTATTTTTGGGCTCTGCTGTTAGGTGCGTAGATATTTAAAATTGTTACATCTCCCTGTTGAATTGTCCCCTTTACTGGGAAAAAAAATGTCATCTCTGGTTTTGACTTAAAGTCTATTTTTTTCTGATATTAGTATAGTACACCCAGGTCCACAGCATTTTTTTTTCCTTACTACTTTCCTGGTGTATTTTTCACATTCTTTCATTCTCAGCCTACTTGTATCTTTGACTTAAGGTGACTCTTTTGCTGAAAGCATACAGTTGGGTCTTGCTTTTTATCCATTCTGCCACTCTCTGTGTTTTGACTGGAAAGTGTGATATATTTAGATTTAATGACACTACTGATATTACAAGACCTTCTGCAATTTTGTTATTTTAGCTTTTGTAAGTTTTATACCTTTTTTGTCCCTCACTTCAATTAAAGTCTATTTTATATGTGTTTGCTTTTTTGTGCTGCACCATATTGAGTACCTTCTCATTTCTATCTGTATATTTTTCATTTGTTTTCTTTTTAGTTACAAAGGGATTAAGATTTAACATCCTAAATATATAATAATCATAATTGGTTTGATACCAACTTAATTTTAATAGCATGCACATGACCTTTTTCTATACCTTCCTGTCCCCCACTATTTTTAATACTTTCTACCAGTTACATATTTGTACGCTGTGTTCCAAAAATCTAGTTTTATCATTTCTTTCATGTGTTTTCATTTGAACACCTGTAGGAAGTAACAAGTTGAGATATCTACATAGCAATATGATACAATAATATTCACATTTAAATTTGTCCAACTGATTATCCTTTTCTGCAAGTCTTTTTTGTCCTTATATTATTTTGAACCAATGTCTAGTGTCCTTTCCTTTCATTCTGTTTAAGTTTCTTAAGCACTGCTTGTAGGCAAGTCTGGGTGTGATGTACTTTCTTACCTTTTGTTATCTGAGAATTTCTTATATTCTCCCTCATTTTTGAAAGATAGTCTCACTGTGTATATAATTCTTGGTTTCAGCACTTTAACTATTTCAACCCTCTGCTTTCTTGCCTCCATGGTGTCTGATGACAATTCAGTACTAAATCTAATTGGGATTCGTTTGTATGTTACATGCTGCTCTTCTCTTCCAGGTTTCAGAATTCTCTCCTTGTCCGTTGCATTGGATAATGTAATCAATATATGATGGGGTGTATTTTTCTTCATGTTTATCCCATTTGGTGTTCTGTGAGCTTTTTGAATGTGTATATTCACATCTTCTGCTAAGTTTGGGAATTTGTAATTATTTCTTTAACTATTTCTCTTTTTTAAATATTTTCATTGATAAACAACATAAAAACACAAACATTCTTAACATATAAGCATTCCATACATGGTGTGCAATCAATGGCTCATAATATCATCACATAGTTGTGTACTCATCACCATGAACATTTCTTAGGACATTTGCATCACTCCAGAAAAAGAAATAAAAAAAAACAAACTCATATACCATACCACTTACTCTTCCCTCTCATTGAGCACTAGTATTTCCATCTACCCAATATATTTTAACCTTTGTTCCCCCTATTATTTGGTTATTTTTAATCCATATTTTATACTCATCTGTTCATACCCTAGATAAAGGGAGCATCAGACACAGGTTTTCACAATCACACAGTCACATTGTAAACACTATATCTTCATACAAGGCTATGCCATGCCAGAGGACCCGGGTTCAATTCCCGGTGACTGCCCATGTAAAAAAAAAAAAAAGAAGAAACAAGGCTATTGGAACACAGCTCTACAATTTCAGGTTTTTCCTTCAAGCCACTTAAATACACCCTAAACTAAAAAGGGATATCTACATACTGCATAAGAATAACCTCCAGGATAACGTTCTACTATGTTTGAAATCTCAGCCACTGACTTTTTTTTTCATTTCTCCCTTCCACCTTTTGGTCAAGAATGTTTTCTCAATCCTTTGATGCTGGGCCCCAGCTCATCCTGGGATTTCTGTCCCACATTGCCAGGGAGATTTACACCCCTGGGAGTCATGTCCCACATAGAGGGGGGAGGGCAGTAGGTTCATTGCCATGCTGACTTAGAGAGAGAGGCCACATCTGAGCAACAAAAGAGGTACTCTGGGGGTGATTCTTAGGCCTAATTTTAAGTAGGCTTAGCCATCTTTTGTAGGAATAAGTTTCATAGGGGCAAACCCCAAGATCGGGGGCTCAGCCTATTGATCCAGTTGTTCCCACTGCTTGTGAATGTATCAGAAATTCCCCAAATGAGGAAGATGACTCTTTCCCCCTTTCTCCCCATTCCCTTAAGGGAACCCTGCAAGTAATCCTTTACTCACTGTCCAAACCACTCTAAGATTTATCAGAATATCACACTATCACACTAACCTGGAGAAACCAATAAAAGCTCATGCCTTGTTCAAGATTCCCTGTTCTTATGGTGTTCAACTAAACTGACCATAGAAGTTAAATTAGGAAATGCCCTACCCAAAATATAAATTTTGCACCATAAACGTCTCTTCCTTTAGTCTCACACAGAAGTTGAAGTTTAATGATATGGGCGATATCATCCTTTATTCAGTCTTCTGATATACCTTAGTCTTATCCAGATCAGCTTCATTCATATCTCTACTCAATGTCTGATCACTTTTTCAACTTTTTTAAAACAGTACCTGTATGAGATACTGCTGACTTCCATAGCTTCAGAGCTCTGATTTTGAATCTCAGGTGTCACATAAATACCTGAAGTTTCTGGGAAAGACCAGATTATATACAAACAGCTCAGTATCTCAGAATTTAGAATTAATAATTACACCTCTTGAATATATGTGACTGCTGTAAGAGCTTACAATCTAGGACCCTTTACAATAAGCCCCAACCTGACCCATGCTCTTGACTTTAGTTCAAGTTTTTATATTATATTAGTTCATATAATTGAGGTATGATAGTATTTGTCTTTTTGTTCCTGACATTTCATTCAACATACGGCTCTCTTTAACTATTTCTTCTTCCCCTTTCTCTCTTTCTTCTCCTCTGGGATGCCCCTGATGCATATATTAGTGCATTTAATGGTGTCCCATAACACCATTGCTTCTAATATTTCTTTTCCCTTCTCTCCTCAGCTTACTCATTTCAAGTGTTATCTTCAAGTTCGCTGATTCTTTCACTCTTCTGCCAGTTCCAATCTTCTCTAAAATTTCTCCTGATAATTTTTCATTGCATTTATGTTTTTCAATTCCAGTAGTTTTGTTTGGTTCCTTTTAAAAAATTTCTATCTCTTTGTTAAGATTCTCATTCATTGTTTTCCTGATATTCTTTAGTTCTTTCTCTACTATTTTTCATCCCTTTGAGCATTTTTAAGATAATTTTTTTAGGAAGCTTTGTTCATCATGTCCACATTTTCATCTCTTTCATTGATGCTTTCTATATCTTTAACCTCATCTTTAGAATGGGCCATCATTTCCTCTTTTTTCAGTTGTCTTGAACTCTTGTTGCACACTGTACATTTTAGTATTTTAGAATATTAACTCTGGGATCATTCTCTGGGATGTCTATTTCTGGGCTTTGTAATCAGATGGTGGTAGGACAAAGATTTTCTAGATCTTCAGCCCTTCTATCAGGAAGGTCTGCCCAAGACAAATGTAACATGCAATGTTTTCCTTGTGTTCCTGGGCCTCTGTTTTGTCTTGAGATTTTTCTTATTAGTTGTTTTGGAATTCCCCTGTTTATGGGAATTTGTTTGTCTTGTCTGATTCCTATGAGGCAGACCTCCTTCTGCCAAGTATTTGAAGAAAGCCTTTATCCCAGATTGTCTGTCTCTATAATGTTTTTCACTTCTTCTATTATCTCAAGCTGTTATTGCTTGGATGGAAAATTCTGAGAGAATGGTCACCCTAGATATGATTTTCATTAGCTGGCCTTTCCCAACCAATGTAGGACCAGGGACCTGAAAAGGGAGTGAAGAATTCCAAAGTGCCCTGGAGAGGAGCGCAGGAATAGTACCAAAATTTTCTTTAACAGGTCTCCAAAGCTGAGCTTTTCTGGCCTGCCCAGCAAACACAGCTCTTCAACAATTGTACCCTGCATCCCTGAAGAAGGGCTGTCTTTAAATCTCCACTGTTCAGGGCAGGTTGAAACCATGGCTGCTGCCAACATTTTAGGAATGGGATTGAAACAATGGCTGATTGTGCCTTTATCTGGGTAAGTTGAAACAATTGCTGCCCTCAGAGCTGAGACCCAGAGATCTGAATTTGCTAATCAAATGCCATGATTACTGATTGGCCATGCCCACTTTTTTTTTCTTTAGGAAGAGGATTGCTACATTCTTTTCTATCGCCAGCAGCTAGCCAAGGGCTGGGCTCCATGGCAGGCTGCTGTGTGTGGAGAAAACAATTTATAGTTCTTTACCATAACTTATCAATCTCTTCCTCCCGCTCTTCCCTGGATGCTATCCAGTGTTCTTCTGGCATCTGGGTTTCAAAGACTGCTCTTTTCTGCTTATTTTTGTTTTGGTGGAAGTACTAAGTCCTGGAGCTCCCTACTCTGTTATCTTCCCCAGAAATTCTCCCTGCTCTATGTTTTTCATGAATTTTTCAGTTTATTACAGGTCACATTTTCTCTACTTTCCTGCATGTACAGTAAATTTTGCAGGCTAGACATTATGAATTTACACTGCTGAGTACTGATATTGTATTATTATCTTAAAATGTGTTGGACTGTTTTTTTTGCACAGCATCCAGGTTACTTGTGGTTCAGCTACCCTCATTTGAGACATACTTTATAGCTTTTTTTTTTAAGAACAATTCTAGAGTAAACTTTTTTATAGTTCTAGTTTTGGCCAACTCCCAAAGCATGACTCATTGGATTTCTACACTGATGAAAGGTTTGTCTATAAGGTCTGAGCCAGTCTGAAATCATTATGTACCCCAGAAAAACAATGTATCAATCCTGATCCAATCTTGCGGGAGCAGCCATTCCTTGTTCAATACAGGTTGGAAACTTTGGATTGGATTGTGTCCATGGAGCTGTGACACACCCAATTGTGGGTGTGATCTTTTTGAACAGATGGAGATATGACTTCATCTACTCCAGATGGGTTTTGATCAGTTTACTGGAATCCTTTAAAAAAGGAAATATTTTGGAGAAACCTCAGAAAGGACAGAAACAAAAGAAGTCTCAGAGCAGAGAGAGCAGTTATAGATTCTTGAAGACAATTGCTTCAGAGAGCAGAGACATGGATGTTTGGAGATGCTTGGAGCCCAGCAGACATCACTATGAGATGGTAAGCAAGCCAGAACCTGGAGAGAGCCAAGGGAAGCCAAGAGATGAAAGCCAGCCCCAGAGGTGCAAAATGAGGAACCCTCTCAGTAACAGAAGCTAAAAGCGATAGACCCCAGGAGCAAGAGACCGTCTGATGCCAGCCACATGATTACCCAGCTAACAAAGGTGTTCCTGACACACTGACCTTTCTTAAATTAAGGTATCTTTCCCTGTATGCCTTCGTTTGAGCAATTTTATAGGCTTAGAACTGTAAACATGTAACTTATTAAATTCCCCCTTTCAAAAGCCATTCCTGTTCTGGCATATCTTATTCCAGCAGCTTTCAAACTAAGCAAGTTTCTTCTATTGCCCCTGGTTAGAACTCAAGTATCTCCCATTCCTAAATGAACATGGAATTTTTTTCATTTATAGCTTCTTAGTTTCTCATTTCCTGATTCATGAACTCTTACCTTGTATATGCAAATAAATGAAAATTTTATGAGTTTTCTGGAATTTTCTCTTTGTACAGAAATTTATTAGTCTGTGCCACAAATTTAATGCACCTCAACCTTACCAAATTCTGATCTCTATCTCCTACATTCAGACAAATGTTTCTTCTCTGCACCAGAATTTGGAATATGGGTAATTAATGAATATGTTAGAAACCTAAATAATTGAAGAACTCATATCCTTTCTTTCTCTTTTTGAAGTTATATGACAGTTAAACCATCAACTTGTATATTTTATACAGTTTCTTGTTTTTATTTTCCAATTGAATGATAAATCAATTCTCATTTAATCCGTTATAGCTGGAAGCAGTTCATCTTCTTTTGTCTTTATTTGCATTTTCCTGATTAGTTATGATATTGACCCTTTTAAAATAAATTAGTTGGTCACATGAATATCCTTTATTGGAATTTTCTATTAAATTCTCTTCTAAATTGATATGGGTTGTCTTGATATATTACATTTCTGAACCACTCTTAGCAAAATGTGATAAAATATGTAAGCCATACACAGTGCAGTTATCACTAATATTGTCTACCTGATGTTTGAGAGTCAATGTTATATAGTACATTGATCTTCAAATCGTGCTTCTAGGTGCTTCCTAAAGGGAAAGGGAAATAATTTATGGTGATAGAATTATGCATCTCTCTTCCCCTGCTACAAGTAGAGTAGCCTTGAATTTATTAGACTATTCTTTCACACATCGGCGTCCACGTAAGTATTTTTTAAAAAAACAAAGCTTTTTAAAAAACTCATCAGTAGCATAAAGTATATTAACTTTGCAGTTAAGTAAGTCTGAATTTGAATTCTAATTATTTTATTTACTCCTGGCACATTGCTGAACCACCTATTTCATATCTTTAATTTTAGTTTATTCATTAATAAAATGCAACTAATAAAAGACAAAAAGATATATTCAAGCTTGCTATGAGTATTAAATATGAATGTGTATAGCATTGATAGACAGTGAATGGTACCTACTTTACATATTTTTATAGTTTTATGAATTGTAGGAAGTCTAGAAAGTAGTCATTCTAATCTGTTCATTCTGCAGCTAAGAAGCTCATCAATATACACAGTCAACAAATATTATGGATTACTTCCCATTTGTTAATGAGGATAATTAGTAAAAGGCAATAGGGGTGCTTTTGTAGAAATGACAAACAGAAGTTTAGAGGGGGAGATATTTATGAGAGACATAAATTAAATATTATAATGAGTAATGCAAAAGGCTGAAGAAAAATTGGAAACAGAAAATACTCTTAACAAAAAGTGAGCTAGACCTCTTCAGGATCTTGTGGTAAGCAATGGTTTCTTAGACTTTATACCCAAAGCACAAGCAGTCAAAGAAAAATAGATAAATGGGACCTCACAAAAATTAAAAAAAAAACTTGTACATCAAAGAGCTTTATCCTGAAAGTGAAAAGGCAACCTACTCAATGGGAGAAAATATTTTTAAACTACATATATGATAATGATTTAATATCCAAAATATAAAATCTTACAACTCAACAATAAAAAACTTAACAATCCAATTTAAAAATGGCTGAAATACTTGAATAAGCATTTCTCCAAAGAGGAGAATGGCTAAGAAACACGTGAAAAGATGCTCAACATCATTAGCTGTTAGAGAAATACTAATCAAAACCTCAGTGAGATACCATTTCACACCCATTAGAATGGCTACTGTAAAAAAAAAAAAACAGAAAATCGCAAGTATTGGAGAGGATGTGGATAAATAGGAGTGCTTATGCATTACTGGTAGGAATGTAAAATGGTGAAGGTTCTGTAGAAGACAGTTTGGCAGTTCCTCAGAAAGCTAAATGTAGAATTACCATATGATCTAACAATCCTTCTACTAGGTATACATCCAAAATAATTGAAAGCAGGAATCCAGACAGATTTTTGTACACTGATGTTCATAGCAGCATTATTAAAATTGCCAAAGATAAAAGTAACCCATAAGTCCATCAACCTATGAAAAGATAAATAAAATGTAGTTTACACATAGAATGGAATATTATTCAGCCTTAAAAAGGAATGAAGTTCTGGATCATGTGATAACATGGATGAACCTTGAAGACAATATGATGAGTGAAATAAGCCAGATTCAAAAGTATAAATATTGTATGATAGCACTGATAAGAAATAATTAGAATAAGCAAACTCATAGAATTAGGGTATAGAACATAGTTTACTCGGGGTTGATTTGGGGGTACAGAATAGGAAGTTAATACTTAATTTGTAAAGTCTTTTTATTTAGTTTCAGAAATAGATGGTGTTGATGTTAGCACAATATTGTTAGTGTAATTAACAGCACTGAATTATGGCATGAATATGGTTAAAAGGGAGAAATTTGGGATCTTATATATGTTACTAGAATAAAAGTTCAAAGATAAAACATATTACTGTACAGCAACACAGCAAACCCTGCTATAAATGATGGATGGTAGTTAATAGCACAGTTATAAAAATATTCTTTCATGATTTATTACAAATATAACACACGAATGCAAATGTTAACATAGGGTAGTATGTGGGAAAAGATACACCCTTATGTAAACTATGGGCTATAGTTAATAGCATAATTTTAATATTCTTCCTTCAATTATAGCAATGGTAGCACACAAAAGCAAAGTTTAATAAAGTGGTATATTGGGGTGCTGTATTTCTTACATGATTTTCCTGCAAATCTACAACTTTTCTACACTTAGTAATATTTAGATAAGCCTTACTGGATCAAAATGCAACAAGAAAGCCAGAGGATATGGCAAGCTATGCTATGTGGAGGGTGAGAAGAATTGAGTTTGGAGATGTAAGCTGGGGTCCAATAATAAAGGACTTTTACGTCATGTAGAGAGAAAATATGGATGGTTTTTAACAAGGAAGTGAAATAATTCAATATAGAGGTTAATTGTTTTGTGCTTAGTCAAAGAGCTTAATTAGTTTTTATTTCAACGAAAAGTTAATAGATAGTTCTCACTGTCCATGCTTCAGGTTTTCTTTATTTATTTTACCATATTGTATTTTTATCCCTTTTGTAACTCATTACTCATAAGATGTAAATTCTCTTTCTTTTTAAGTGTAATTATAAGGTTTCTCCAGCTTAAATATTTGTTAATAGTAAAAATATGATTTAATGAGGAACAGACTTAAAAGGTGATATTTAATGTACTGGAATGATGCTTAGATTTATTCAAACCTACTTTGTTAATAAAGTCCAAAATGATACAGCTTGTTTTTGAAATCAGTACATTCTCCTTTCTGGTGTAATAGTTAAAATGCATTTTATTTTTTATGATTTATCTGAAAAAGTAAGATTGAAATAGGTTTTCATTACATGTCTTATTTCTCTCTTAATTAATATTTTATGGTATTGAGATATATTGACCTTCTAGTATGTGTGGACTCCTATTCAGGTGTCAGCAATTTTCATTTGTCATTTTTAATTCTTTTTTGTACTCAAACCTAGTCTTTAAATTGAAATAATTTTTAAAATCTACACTGGTGCTGAGTAGTAAGATTATTGATTAAAATTCTGTGCTTGACTTAGAACAGTCTTAGTTTGAGTCTTAATTAGATTGCTGGCCAGTCTCATAAAAGATTAGTTAACTTCAGTCTAGTTTTTACTAACCAGAATATGTGAATAGTAATATCTAGCTTAAAACATGCCCCATACCACAAAGTATTAGAAGTTGTTATAATAGTAAAATGTATCGTAAGTAATTTAAAATCTATATTAGAATCCAAATATTAAAGATAGAACCTATTCACAGCATGTTCTAATTTTGTAATTAACAATGAATCAAAAGAAGCTACTAAGCTTATGTGACATCTCTATTCTTAATAAACCTCATGCTGCTTAATGTTCAAAATTCTGTTGTCCTCTTAATATGTTTATAAGCTTTTATAGGATCAAATATGATTGTATGTTTGAAGGATAATTATTTCCATCAACATGTATAAAGAATTTTTTCAACATTTTTTTTCCTTGCACATAACTATTTAACTTTCTGAGTTCTCTACATGTTTTCATAGAATTGAAATAGTGTCTAGCAATCACAGGCCAATTTCAGTGACATCTTTCTTCTCAAAATGCTGATCTATCCAGCATATGTTCAATATAACCCTGTTGTTTTGTTTTTTTTTTTGTTCACAAACATATCTGGTCAACGTTTAATTCTGGCAGACTTCATTAGTTTTCCATTGTACTGACATTTTTTTTTTTCTGTAAAGAACATCTACATTTACAGGGTAAGCATTTTCAATCATGCAAAGAAAATACTGCTCTATTAGATTCATTCTAGTGGTATCATGTTATTTAAATGCAAATGCTGACACCATCATAATGTAGTGAAATTTTCTTCCTAAGAAAATGATAGTTATTAGAATAGTGTATTTGGCTAAAGTAGGCATACTTTAAGGGATAAAAAATGATTATGTCCATTTCTTTGCCCACTAAATTAGAGAAGAAAGTGGTAAGTCTAAATGCATGTCATACTGTGCTCAAAGACGTGCATTCTTACACTGTTGGTGGCCTTTAAATACATTACTAAAATAAAAAAGCAATATGAAACTCATAGATATAACAATATAGATAGCCTTATATCTTTACTTGGAATCCCATTCTCAGAAATGTACCTTAAAGCCGCCACTCATAAAAATACACATGGTGGCTCTTTTAATATTGAGATAAAACTGGAGAAAGGGTACAGTTTATTAAATTATGATAAACATGAGATTCTGCGAGTCAGTTGTTGAAGATTATGATTATTTAGACCACTCTTTTTATGAGGTTTATTTCTTTATTAGAGAAGTTGTGGGTTCACAGAATAATCATGATAAAATATAGGATTCCTATATACCACCCTCTTATTAACATCTTGTGTTGGTGTGAAACATTTGATACAATTTTTAATAGCACATTTTAATACTTGTACAATTAGCTAAAATCTATGGTTTAACTTAGGGTTCCCTGTGTTGTGCAATCCTGTGGATTTTTTTTTTTTAATAGTCTAACAATCTGACATTTCCTTTCTTCATCACATTCAGGCAAATATTTCAGTGCATTTCCTACTGAATTCTCAGTGTTGTGCTACCATAACCATTATCCATCACCAAAACATTTCCATCATTCCAAATAGGAACCATTACGTTTTAGCCCTTAACTTCCCATTCCCTATTCTCACTCCATCCCCTGGTAATGTATATTCTAGATTCTGACTCTATGAGTTTGTTTATTCTAATTGTTTCAAATCAGTGAGATCATACAAATATTTGTCCTTTTGTGTCCGGTTTATTTCATCCAACATGATGTCTTTAAAGTTTATCCATTTTGTTGTGTGTATTAAGACTTCATTTCTTTTATGACTGAATAATATTCCATGGTGCATATATACCAGATTTTATTTATCCCAACATTGGTTGGTGGACACTTAGGTTGCTTCCATGTTTTGGGAATTATGAGTAATGCCAGTATGAACAGTGGTGCACAAATATCTGAGTCCCTGCTTTCAATTGTTTTGGCTATAAATCTGGCAAGGGCATTGCTAGGTCATATGGTATTTCTATACTGCGATTTCTGAGAAACAAGTAAACTGTATTTAGACTACTTTTTAACAATAATCTTTTAAAAATATAGTTTTAAAGGAAACTAAATGTTTTAAAATTATGTGTGATATGAGCATGTATAAGGATTAAACTTGGATGGAAATAAATAATATTAGAAATAGATGTTTTAGGTAGAAAATACTGTGTTTTAAATTATTTTTTAAAGTGTCAATGTTTTGCTACGGCATTAATTTTGAAGTGGTTAAATAGTTTCCACAAAAGTATTGACACATTGAATCATGAATAAATTATGAGCTGTTTAATTTAGAGAGTTAATAAAAATATGTGATATGACAAATTAAATTATTGCCAATGCCACAATACAAAGTATTATATTTTATTTAAATAAAAGTAATAAATTATGCTAATTTTTATAGTTTTCACAGTTCAATAGAAAATTTTCATTACAATTAAAACAACTCAAAGTATGATATCCACTTAAAACCATGAGCTCATTTATAAATAAAAAAAAGAATAGTTTCTAATATAAATATTTTAAGTTGTTTTTCATGTGAATGTCCAAAATTGTAGGTTATTTTAACTGATTCCAGGACTCTGTTTTTCCTAAAAACTTTCTATTGAAAAAGTATTATGGGTTAGGCATTCCATAGTCCATGGATCATATTCCAGAATTCAAGTTGTCTGATCTTTGTCCAGTATTATATTTTGCCTGTAATATCCCGCATTAAAACATACTATAAATGGTGCCATTCCTCGCATATATTCCATCTTTTTGGATGATTAATACTATTGTCCTTTTAAAATATACATCATGCTGTGCAATATTATTGATTGCATTTTGTTAAATGTCTTCATTTATTAGGAATGCTAGCTGATTTTTCTCCAATTGTAATTCTAATGAATAAACTGATGTTTGTAGCTGTGCTGGTTTGAAAGGATGTATGTCCCCTAGAAAAGACATGTTTTAATCAAAATCCCATTTCATAAAAGCAGAGTAATCCCTCTTCAATACTGCATGTTTGGAACTGTAATCAGATCATCTCCCTGAAGTTGTGATTTAATCAAGAGTGGTTGTTAAACTGGATTAGGTGATGACATGTCTCCACCCATTTGGGTGGGTCTTGATAAGTTTCTGGAGTCCTATAAAAGAGGAAACATTTTGGAGAATGAGAGACTAAGAAAGAGCACAGAGCAGAATGACATAGCCCTGAGAAGCAAAGTTCACCAGCCAGTGATGTTTGGAGATGAAGAAGGAAAATGCCTCCCGGAGAGCTTCGTGAAACTGGAAGCCAGGAGAGAAAGCTAGCAGATGACACCATGCTCACCATGTGCCCTTCCAGCTGAGAGAGGAACCCTGATGGTGTTCACCATGTGCCTTTGTATATGAGAGAAACTGACCATGTTCGCCATGTGCCTTCTCACTTGAGAGAGAAACCCTGAACTTCATTGGCCTTCTTGAACCAAGGTATCTTTCCCTGGATGCCTTAGAGTAGACATTTCTATAGACTTGTTTTAACTGAGACATTTTTTCGGCCCTGAAACTGTAAGCTAGCAACTGATTAAATTCCACTTTTTAAAAGCCATTCCATTTCTGGTATATTGCATTCTGGCAGCTAGCAAACTAGAACAGTAATAAAAGTGAATTTTCAGTCATATGACTTGGAAATTATTACAGTAATTATATTTGTAAACATTTCAGCATCTCCAAGAATTGCTAGCACCATAACCAGTAGTACCAGTACCGTCTTTACCCACATTTTCTGTGGCCCGTATTGTACAAAGAAGAGTGCATGTTTGAGTTCATTAAAACCCTCATAATAACAATGTGTTCAATATTATTACCTCTTTTCTTCCAAATGGGTATACCAAAACTCAAAAAAATTAGTAGTATCTATTCCAAAATTAGCACTGAAAAATATATCACTGGGCATAATGAACACTTTCAGATTGAGAGAGACCCTTATCTTGCATGTTGAGATAAGGACAAAACATTAATTTAGGGATCCAACCTGGCTGTAGATCTGATGTCTCTTTGCTATGAATTTATCTATATCAACATCAGCCACATTTATTGAAGATGGATTGAGATGATAAGCATCCTAAATTAAGTAGGTTTACTTTGTTATTCTCCTTGGCTTTCTGAATCTTATTAAGTATGATTAAGGGATAAAAAATATGCAATATTATTTGGCATATTTATTTAACCCAGAATAGTGTACCAGTCAAGGCACATTTATAGAAAAAAGGATCCACACTAAGTATTTGAAGCAAAATGAATTTTATCATAGGAGTATTAAATAGCTTAAAAAAAGGGGGGTTGGGCTGAAGAAACTTACTCCTAAGCTGATATTCCTGGACAGATGTCTACCACCACACCATATACTGATCTGCCAGGGTTGCTGCTGCCCACACCACCACCAGAGGGCTATAGGGTCAGGAATTCACCACTATAGTAGTTTGTTACTCCTGTGCTTACTGGAAAGCCATGTGCCAACATGAAAACATGCTGGTAGGGTTGCCAGCTCCAGAACTAACCCTCTTCTTCCACAATGTGCAGTAGCTAAATATGCTCATGCATTGTCTCATGATGCTTTTACAGCCAAGGCATAGGCACTAAGACCTTTGAAATAACTGCTGCACAAGGTGGATGGAGAAAGAGGCAAATGCTGCCACTAATAATGTACTTGGCAGGTAAAATCACAGAAGCAGACAGACTTCTAATACACTGCGGTCTGCTTTGCATTCCAAATATTTTGCAGATGAATCTGGTATGTAAAACTTGAAACATATTTGTAAACTGAACATGGTGGTTTGAAGTTGTGTGTAACCCAGAAAAAAACATTTTATTAAATCTAATCCCACTGTAAGTAGAACTTTTTGAAGAGGTTATTTCAGTTAAAATGTGGTCTAGCCAAATCAGGATGCTTCTTAATTCTATTACTGGACTCAGATGCACATAGGGAAAGAGAGAAAGCCACAGAAGCAAGAAGCTGAGATTCAGTGGAACCAACAAGAGAACTGAGAAACCAGGAGAGGCCACCATGTGTAACATTCCATGTGACAAACTCAGACCAAAGAGTAACAGTATCCAGCCCCAGAAGGCCATCATCTTTGGGAAGAAAGCATAACCTTGATGATTCCTTGATTTGCATTTTTACCCAGCCTCAAGCCTTGAGCAAATAAATTCTCATTGTTTAACTTGACCCATTTCCTGGTATTTGCTTGAGCAACCTAGGAAAATAAAACACTGAGTAATACAATTTGAGTTTAAGCTTTCTAGCATGTGGACTCTGTAGTATAAGAATGCACACTAGGAAGCATTTGAATGGATGCTTTATCAGCAGATTAACAGAATCTGCCAAAAGAACATTACAGAGAAAGTTTATTTGTATTTGCTTTTGTGAGACAGTATGCTCTGAGTAAACTTTTAGGCACATTGTTGAAAATGTTATATTAATACTGAGCACAACAGGCATCTAACAGGTTAACCATCTAACAATCATTCTTCACTATATTGCATTATGTCTAAATTTAATATGTTTAATAGTTAGTCCTTATGAGATACCACAACACTGGTAACTTTTTGGTTAAGAATCACCACATTCAAAAAGATGGATGTCAGATAGAGTGAAGTGAGACCAGTGGCTACATCTTTGGAAGGTCCATAGTTTTTATTTATTAATTGCAAAAACACTATTGTCAAAAATTTTTTAATAAAATAAATTAAAAGAAAAAACAGTGGTACAATGTTGGCTCTGTGCCAGAATTCTCTCCTGCCATGCCAGAGACCCACGTTCAATTCTGGGAGCCTGCCCATGCCAAACAAACAAACAAATAGACACTACTGTCCACGTAATCTCAGTATTTAATGAATTATGTATGAGAAAGAATGAAAATTGTGGCATCTAAAGCTTATTTCACTGATTTTAAGAACTACATAATTTTACTTTTAATATCCCTGAAATTGGGAAGCAATTTAAATAGATTTCATCCAAGAGGCATTTAGGTCATAGATGACTTTCTGTGTGCATAAACTCGGAGATAGCTATTTATACTATTATTTTCATTTCATTTAAGGTTTGCATTACTATGCTATTCGAATTTTTATTTCTAATTGGCTTTTAAGATACCTACCCATACACTTTAGAAATTTGATAATATTGGAGGCATATTCATATTATATTTGTGACAAATAGTATCTTAATTATATAAAATCATTTTATATTTTACAGGTACACATTGAATATATACAGACACTAAATTATATTAGAGTTCGTATTTACTTTATATATATATCCAGGGTCAGAGGAGAGAAGAGAAAGAGAGTATAAATGGCTTCATAATTGTTGAAGCTGAGTGAAGATACAGTGAAATCATTTTGCATCTATTTCTACCTTGTTGTATGTTCATAGCTTTCCATAATTAAAAAGTGTTTAAAGGTCTTCAAATCTCACAGTTTGAAATAGAAATGCAAATTTGTTGTGTATTTCAGAATGAACAAAAGCAGCCATAAATCTCATGATAAAAATTAATGTGTCTATAATTATAAAAAATACAATGAGGGACTGAATTGTAAATCCAATGACTTGTTAGAAGTTACAAAGTCATTTGATGTTGAACTGGGATGAAGTTATTTGAGCTCAGAATCTTACCAGATTTCAAATAAGCTTGAAGAATCTTCTCTATTTACAATAAGCTTACCTATATTCATATTTTCTGCATTTTCTTATAGCATATTCTAATTCACATTTTTTGCCAACTCCATGAAGTACTGAAATTTTAATTGATTTGGAAGAGGAAGTATATGTCTTGTTTGGTTTTTATAAGTTGTTTCACCATCTTAGCCTCAGATGTCATATGGATCTGTCTACATGTTTAGTAGGTATTGCAATACATGTACTCACTAACAACTTTTCTTCCTTTCAAAACATCCTATAATACAGTCTTGATATTCATATGAGATACATAAAAATGCACATTTTTCATATGATACAATTTGAAATAAAGTAAAAAATCAGAAAAAGTGTAATTAAATTTTTAAAAAAAGTTACAGAAAACTATGTCTTCAGCTGTAC
>PVIY010009214.1:0-73504 GCA_004026745.1 Myrmecophaga tridactyla | reverse complement strand
TAAGAAAAGCCATGTTTTAATATAAATCCCATTTCATAAAGGTAGAATAATCCCTATTCAATACTGTATATTTGAAACTGTAATGAGATCATCTCCCTGGTTGATGTGATTTAGTCAAGAATGGTTGTTAAACTGGATTAGGGGATGACATGTCTCCACCCATTTGAGTGGGTCTTGATTAGATTCTGAAGTCCTATAAAAGAAGAAACATTTTGGAGAATGAGAGATTTTGCGAGAGCAGAGAATGCTGCAGCACCATGAAGCAGAGTCCACCAGCCAGTGACCTTTGGAGATGAAGAAGGAAAATGCCTCCCGGGGAGCTTCATGAAACCGGAAGCCAGGAGAGAAAGCTAGCAGATGACGCTGTGTTCGCCACGTCCCCTTCCAGCTGAGAGAGAAGCCCTGACTGTGTTTGCCATGTGCCTTCTCACTTGAGAGAGAAACCCTGAACTTCATTGGCCTTCTTGAACCAAGGTATCTTTCCCTGGATGCCTTTGATTGGACATTTCTATAGACTTATTATAATTGGGACATTTTCTTGGCCTTAGAACTATAAACTAGCAACTTTGGTATAAAATTCCCCTTTTTAAAAGCCATTCCGTTTCTGGTATATTGCATTCCAGCAGCTAGCAAACTAGAACAAGAGGTTATCCTAGAGGTTATTTTTATGCATTATACAGATATCCCTTTTTTAGTTTATGGTGCATTAGAGTGGCTGGAGGGAAGTGCCTGAAACTGTTGAACTGTGTTCCAGTAGCCTTGATTCTTGAAGAAGACTGTATAACTATATAGCTTTCACAATGTGATTGTATGATTATGAAAACCTTGTGTCTGATGCTCCTTTTATCCAGGGTATGGGCAGATGAGTAAAAAAAATAAGGAAAAATAAATAGATAAATAATAGCAGGAGAAAAAGGGTAAGAAAAAATTGGGTAGATGGAAATACTGGTAGCCAATAAGAGGGAGAGGTAAGGGGCATGAGATGTGTGAGTTCTCTCTTTTTTCTTTTTATTTCTTTTTCTGAAGTGATGCAGATATTCCAAAAATGATCATGGTGATGAATACACAACTATGTGATGATATTATGAGCCACTGATTGTATACTGTGGATGGACCGTGTGTGTGTGAAGATTTATCAATAAAAATATTTTACTCTGCTCCCTTCACAACGGGGCAAGGGACCCACGGGGGACACCACAGGCTCTACACTGTGCTGGGTCCCATGAGCTTCTCCTACCACTTTTAAATTGCTTTCTCCTGATTTGGTACCTGCCCACATAGTGCAACCCTAAAACTTTTCGTGGAGTTTTGAGGAAGAGAGCTCTGATAGTATTTTTTAGTTTTTCAAAGATTCTGTGAGACAACAGAACCCTGGAGCATCTTACTCCACCATCTCAGTCAACTGGAATTCCTCCTCATCTCCCTTTTCAACAAAAGGTAGGGGATGAGGTGAGGAGGTGATGCCTCAGTTGGAGCAAGTTATGTCAGAAATGAAACCGTAAAATTGCCATAACATTTTTTTCATTTAATAAATTGTATTTATTGATAAAATATTTCAATATTTACTTGTGTGTTAAATAAATAAGTACTGGCTGTCTTACTATAGGGAAGCCATTTTTGGCAATGACAGACAGCAGGAAACTAAGAGGACAAAAATGCTACCCTCCTGGAGCTTATGTTCTAGTGCAGGGCCCCAGAAAACACACACCATAAGTGAGAGCAACCAGGTGTCACAGGTGGTGACAAGGACTAAGGAAAACAGTCAGGAAGACCAATCTAGGTGAGGGGAAATGGACCTAATTTAAATTTGAATAATTGAGAATTTATTGCATTTCCATACTCTTCACAGCCTTGACAGGGTACAAAAATATTTGTTCCTAATTCAGAAGCTCAGATCCTTCCAACTCTGGTTATTTATTCAGTTACCTTCACCCGTTCTAACCATGGAACGAAGGAGATGCCTGTCCTGCACGTCTGTGACCTAATCTGATATCTGAGTTCTCACATACAGAATTAGATGACATGTAATCCATCTGTTTGCCATCATGAAGTTAGTTGGACTGGGTCTTTGTTTTCTGGCATCGGTGGAAACCCCCTAGGAACAAGATGAGCTAGTCTGTTAGTAGATAAGGGCATAGATTTTGGAGAAACAGCCTCAATTCAAATCCCATCTCTTACCAGCTGTGTGACTTTGGGGAAGAAACTTCTCCGAAGCACTTCTCTGGGCTTTGGTCCTTTCACCTGTAGAATGGAATGATAATAATACTTCCCTCATAAAGTTATTATGTTAAAGTTTCAAAAAGGTGCTTAGAAGAGTGCCTGAGAAAGTACTGATTAAATAAACAACAGCAAGAAGACTGCATTTGGGCATTTTTTCACCAGGATTTAAAATTTAGATTGTGTTGAAGGTCATGTTCAATGCCACACCTGCTCCTCAGAAATTACAGGTAAATCCTACTTTATCAGGTGCTTTGGAGGGATAGTAGATTTAGTGAAATATTCTGTGTGACTTAAGGAGATGATAAATGCTGTGTTTCTAAGTTGCGCTGTGGTTTTGAAAAGAGGGTTGCGCCTCATATGTCATAAATGCTTTTTTTTATTCTTGACTGTCCTTGTCCCTTCACTAGTAGGTAAATAAGCTCCAAGAGGGCATGGATTTTATTTTATTTTTAGCTTTGCTCTGTTGTTGTTGTTTATTGATGTACCTACCCCACATTCCTGGAATAGTTTTTGGTACATGTCAAAACTCCCACAACAGATATATTCAAATCTTAGTCCACACTCCTGTGGCTATAAAGCTATTTGGAAATAGGAAATTGTGAAGATGTTATTAGTTCAGGTGTGGACAAACGAATCATGGGGGATCTTCATCCATATGACAGGATGCATATTGAGAGGAAATCAGACACAATCAGTGGGAAGACAGCAGTCAGTGTACCAGTTTGAATCTGTCGTGGACCCCAGAAAAGTCATGTCTTTTAACTCTCATTCAATATTGCTGGGTGGGAGCTTTTTGATTATCCATGGAGAGGTGACCCACCCAATTGTGGGTGGTAACTTTTGATTAGATGGTTTCCATGGAGATGTATCTCCATCCACTCAAGGTGGGGTTGCTTACTGGAGCCCTTTAAGATAGAGCCATTTTGTAAAAAGATTTAGAGCCCATGCAGCCAGAGACCTTTGGAGATAAAGAAGGAAAATTCCCCTAGGGGAGCTTCATGAAATAAGAAGCCAGGAAAGAAAGCTAGCAGACTTCTCCATGTGTCCTTCCAGCTAAGAGACAAACCCCAAACTTCATTGGCCTTTCCTGAGTGAAGGTAACCTCTGGTTGGTGCCTTAATTTGGATGTTTTCATGGACTTGGAACTATAAACTTGCAACCTAATGAATTCCCCTTTTTAAAAACCATTCTGTTTCTGGCATATTGCATTCCAGCAGCTTTTGCAAATTAGAACAGTCAGTAACTAGAAACCACAAATCAGTAGATGCCAGAAACCAGAAGTCAGATGCAAGAATCCTAAAGTCAGAAGAAGCCAGTGAGCCTGGAGTGATCAGCACATGGTGGAGGACACCGTGATCAGAAATCCCCTGATCCCAGAAGAAGGCATGGCCTTGCTGACACCTTGATTTGGGCTGCTAGCCCTACAAACCCTAAGATAACAAGTATTTGATGTTTATCCATCCCATTGTGCAATATTTGTCACAGCAGCTCCAGCAAACTAAAATGATAGGCATGGGTATATAAGTGAATAAAATGAATGAATGGAAAATGCAATCCACATAGAAGTCTGAGGAGCCAGGTCTAATTTTGGCATAGTCACTGTTGAGGATTGAATCATTTCTCCCACAAAAGGCCTGTTCAGGTCCCAACCCTGGTCCTGTGGGTTTGGACCCATTTGTAAATAGGACCTTTAATGATGTTATTATTAAGATGTGTCCAAACTTAATCCAGTATGGCTGCAGTCCTTATTTGCAAAGAAAGCCATGAGAAGAATCTGTGAGTCAATGGAACCTGAAGGGAGAAGGGAGAAGATACCACCACATGCTTTGACATGTGATGGAAAAGCCAAGGACCACAGAGTGAGGCCTGGAATGTCGCAGCCTTCTGGGAGAAAGCATCACCTTGATGACATCTCGATTTTGGACTTCCCCTGGCCTCAAGATCACAAGCCAATACATTTTTTGTTTGTTTGTTTAAGCCAACCTTTTGCACAATGCTTAATTTAGCAGCTGGGAAACTAACACAGTCACTAATCCCAATGGGGGCTCTGTTATTACTTATTTGTCTGTAAAATGTATTAATTTGTCAAACCTTTATTAAATGTCAACTGTATACGGGGCAATCTGTTAGTCTGTGAACTCTCAAGGAGCTCACCCTTTGGTAAATAGATATGAAAGGTCCATCACTAAATAATGCAAGGTAGAAAGTTCTAGGTTCTGTGAAGACGAAAGAAAGCAAGTGAGATAGTGAAGTGACGAGATGGGAAGCATCTCAGAACATTCTTTACTGGGCTTTTACCTCTTAGGGATACTTGGGCTGATTCCCATTATCCTCCCATTAAATCTTAAATAAACATTTTGAAAATTAAGATATCTATGAAGTTCACGAGCTGCATGAAACTCTGACAGAAAATACACAGACACTTCTAGTAAAATAAGATTTCCTCATGTACAAAAGCAAAAAGCTATGAAAAGAGCAGTTGTTTTCTAAAGGACTCCAAACATATTTTCTAAGTCTGATTATTTTTATCTGATTCCTAAATATTTGCACTTCCAGTTGTTTTGTTACTTCTCAGAATTATTTATGTTTTCTGCTTTGTAGAAATGCATAAGACTGTGTGATATATGCATAGTGAGAATTCATTTCTCTGACAGTGATTTCTTATATTTGTGCAAAACAACTTTGCAAGTGTCTTAAATCCAAATACCCAAAAGAAATTGCAGCTATAAATTTTATATCAGAAAAATAGCATCATTCCTTTATTTTTTCCCTTTTTGGGATTTAATCTTTATCATATTAAAGAAAAGATTTCCTTTTTTAAAAAGCAACTCTACTAAAGTCATTTATGATAATGTTGACACAAAGACTGTGAATGAAATTTTTATTTAAACAAGTAGAAAAGTGTTCAATTTTTGACATAGAAATTATCTGGGAAAAAACAAAGTGAGAAAATTATAACTTCTTCATAATTAAAATTCTTTGTTTGCTAAGCCATCTTCAGTTGCAATAAGAGGTGGGATGCCTATCTTAAATCAAGAATTGCTACAATCTACTGACACCTTCTATGCCAGGCACTCGTCCAGGCCTCTACATTTATTAACTGATTGGATCCTTACAATGACCCTGCATGGGGAGTGTATTAGTTTATAAGCTGCCAGAATGTGATATACCAGAAATGAAATGGCTTTTTTTTAATGAAATGGCTTTTATAAAGAGAATTTAATAGGTTACAAGATTACAGTTCTAAGCCTATAAAAATGTCCAAACTAAGGTATCCAGTAAAAGATACCTTAATTCAAGGAAGGCTGATGGGAACACTTGTGTCAGCTGGGACTGGTGTCTGCTGGTCCCTTGCTCCTGGGCTCCATTGCTTTCAGCCTCTGTTCCTGTGGAGGTTTGTCACTTGGATTCTCTAGGGCTGGCTTTCATCTCTTGGTTTCCCTTGGCTCTCTCCAGGTTCTGGCTTGCTTAGTATCTCATGGCAAAGTCTGCTGCGCTCCAGGCATCTTTAAATATCTTTGTCTCTGTTCTCTGCCTGTCTGCTCTGCTTTGAAGTTTCTGTCGGCTTTGACTCTCTCCAAAATGTTTCCTCTTTTTTAAAGGACTCTAGTAAACTAGTGAAGACCCACCTGGAATGGGTGGAGTCACATCTCCATGTAATCAAAAGGTCACACCCACAGTTGGGCGTGCCATATCTCCTTGGAGATAATCTAACCAAAATTTCCACCTACAATTTTGAATCAGGATGAAAAGAAATGGCTTCCCTCACAAGATTGGATCAGGATTAAAACTTATCTTTTCTGGGGTATGTAATAGCTTCAAACCAGCGCAGGAAGTGATTTTATTATTTCAGTTATGCATTAACAAATCAAATGAGAAGCATTAAGGGCATTGCAAGGTTTCATGGCCAGTAAGTGGCAGAGCAGTTTGAACCAGGGTCCTCTGCTCCACCAGCCCCGGGGCCACTGGGTTGACCCATCATGCAAGTAGTGATTATTGTGTAGCTATAATCTTGGCAACAGTCTAGACTCTGCTGCAATGTTTGTTTGTTTTTTTTCCTTCCTTAAGATTACTAGGACTTCTTGGTTATCATTGCATTGATATGTTGTGAGAATTCAATGGATGCTTGATGAGAAGACAGCAGCTACAGATTAAGTTCAGATGCATGTTGGGTGACTTTCAACGTTTTCTTTCTCCCATGTGTTTTCACAGTGTTGGCTTTAGAGTTCATCAGTTCTGATCTGCTGAGGTTTTAATGATATGTCACAAGACTCCATGACAGACAATGCAGCAAGGTGGGATGACAATCTTGAATCAATAAATTGCTAAAATTATTTCTTGAGCGCCTAAATTGACCAAGGGCTATGCTAGGGCCTTTACTGGCATTATCTCAAACAATACACAAAATAATTCTCCTGTTCATTTATTCATTAACTAATTCATAGGGGATGGTGACTGAGATGAATTTCAAGTTGGAGATATGTAGATGGAAATGGAATCGATGGGGCTGATGTTAAGCCTAAGGTTATGGAAAGGGTTGGTAATGGAAAGGGCTTTGGGTTAACAATAGGGCTGGGTTGAGATTGGAGACAGTCTATCACCATCTGATACTGTATATTTTACTTATTTGTTTGTTCATTGTCTTTTTCTTCCTATAGAATATAAGCTCCATAAGGGCTTTGATTTTTGTTTTCCTTACTGTTATATCTTGAGGGTCTAGAAGAAGTAGTTGGCGCTCCACAGATGCTTGTTGAATGAAGGAATGAATAAATTCCTATTTATTGTGTTGTGCCAGTTGCTCCACTGGTGTAAAGATTTGCATGATAAAAGACCCCACCCTTCTATTTAATAAATTTGCAGTCTAGTGTAAAAGAGGGACATGAAAACAGGATATTACCACAGCGTGTATTACTTTGGAGGCAAGGATTCAAGGAGCCCCATATGTTCCCATGGACACCATACAGCCCTGGAAGAAGTAGGAGCATCTATGCTGTAGCCCAAGCCACACAGGAGTAGCCAGACAGCCAGGGCGATGGGGGAGGGGGAGAATGTTCCAGGCAAAGGGAAATAAGAAAAGGTCTGAAGAGTCAGAGGCAGCACAGCAGGCTCAAGTTGCTCTAAGGCTGCTATTAATGCCCTCATTTTAGGAATTATTATTATTATTATTATTATTTTCACATGGGCAGGCACCAGGAATCGAACCCGGGTCCTCTGGCATGGCAGGCGAGCATTCTTGCCTGCTGAGCTACCGTGGCCCGCCCTAGGAATTATTTTTGTGTATGCTTCAACTCATTTTAGTTTTAAGAAAATTGCAGCTCAGAAAAGTAAAATAATTGGCCCAAGGTCACAGTGAATCCAGACTCCAGCTCGGTTCTGTCTGTCTTCAGATGCCACAGCTCTTCTGCTCGGCCAGAGACCAGGGTGACCCACTCTCTCCAATGCCCCTCCTGTTTACAACCCTCTAGCTCTCCAAATGGTAAAGGATGGCAGTGCTGATTCCTGCCTAGGACCTTAGTCTTTTTTCTTACTGTTCAAAATATTCCTCAGAGGACCACAAAGCTAATGTTTCTGGCTTTTTCCATGTTGTACAGACTAGGATCAAGCTAAATATACAGGAAGCCGTATTCACTCTTAGGACACCAGAGATTCATTTGTGGACTAATTTGTACATTTAATCAATGTAGCTTAAAAGGCTGGAAGAATTCATGCGGCTTCCAAGAGGGATGGGTTTTTTTTCTTGGAAAATAGCTTACGCAGGGGAATAATCATCCCTGTTCCAAGAGTAGCATTGCTCAACAATTTGTTGGACCAAATTCTGTAATAACCAGAGACAAACTTCCCTGGAAGATTGGGCTTGCATCTAGCCAATGCCATCTGCATACACAGCACCAATTCTCTTTTACTTCCCATCCAACTTTGTCTTCTACAAAGAATTTATTTCCCTTTGTCAACAGAAGACACATTTTCCGAGTTGGAAGTGTTTCCATCATCTTATTTTGTAATTCTGCTATAGCCAGCCCCTTGGCTGTGTTCTAGATCTTTCTGCCTCTTCACCTTTGGGTGCTCAGGGTCCTTCAAAAGCAGGAACATAGTGAACTCCAAGAGTGTGGAAGTCAGCCTTGTTGTGGTCTGTTCTTGCCCCCTTGGGATATGGGATTATGTCCTCCACATTGTGAATGCCACATCCCAAGGTCCTCCATTTATCTGGATTTGACAAGGATTCTAGAGTTCTGTCATTGTGGCAGTGCTAACAAAATTCTTCCATTCTCTTCTTGGCTGTTTTCTCCCATCTAGGAAAAAGATAGTTGGATTTGGAAAAGCCAAGTTTCAGCTTCAGTTTTGCCACCTAGTTTGAGCCTCAGTTTTCTAATCTGTGAAATGGAGGTAGTAACACTGGACTTGCTGGTTTCACAGTGTTGTCATGAGGAACAAATGAGGAAATATGTGTGGGCATAACTTGGAAACCACAAAGCACTCTGTAAATATGGGTTGTATTTTGAAGATTCTAGTGGGTATTTTCATTTCAGCTTTCTTCCTATATCACGTCATCATTTCAAGCACGAGGTCTTGGCTCACATAAGGCAGAAATATATGGCCATGTCAGCAGCACACCTGTACTGCTTAGCTGCCATTAGTCACACAAAATGAAAAAGGGCAGCCACACAGAAGTCAGGGAACTCACACACAAAGGGCTCTCTTAACCTCACCTCATCACTACGTCCTAGAAGAAGACATCCAAATCATTGTGTAATTCTCTACTCAATGGTACTTTGAATGATTTTTAAAGACCAATTTTAGAACTGGATACTCGAAGAGTGTAAAGTACAGTGGTTACATCTGGAGAATTTCTGATATTCTTGCAAGCATTGGGGACAACCAAATCAACAGGCTGAGCCCTCAATCTTGGGGTTTGCCCCTATGAAACTTATTCCTGCAGATGATAGACTAAACCTTCTTAAAAGTATGCCTATGGAAAAAAAAAAAAAAGTATGCCTATGAGTCATCCCCTGAGAGCCTGCTTTGTTGCTCAAATATGGCCACTCTTTCTAAGCCAGCTCAGCAGGTGAACTCACTGCCCTCCCCACTATGTGGGACATGACTCCCAGGGATGTAAATTTCCCTGGCAACATGAGACAGAACTCCTGGGATGAGTGGGACCCAGCATCATGGGATTGAGGAGGACTTCTTGACCAAAATGAGGAAGAGAGAAATGAGACAAAATAAAATTTCAGTGGCTCAGAAATATCAAACAGAGTTGAGAGGTTATCCTGGAGGTTATTCTTATGCAATATATAGACATCCCTTTTTAGTTTATGGTGTATTGGAGTGGCTGGAGGGAAGTACTTGAAACAAACTGTGCTCCAGTAGTCTTGATTCTTGAAGATGATTTAACTTTTACAATGTGATTATGTGATTGTGAAAACCTGTGTCTGATACTCCTTTTATCTAGGGTATGTACAGATAAGTAAAAAATATATAGATTAAAAATAAATAAACAAATAACGGTTTATAAGGGGTAAAATAAATTGGGTAGATTGAAATACTAGTGGCCAATGAGACAGAGGGGTAAGGTGTAGGAATGTGTGAATTTTTTCTTGTTATTTCTTTTCTGGAGTGATGCAGATGTTCTAAAAATTATCACAATGGTCAATATACAACTATGTGATAATATTGTGAGCCATTGATTGTATACCATGTATGGACTGTATGTGTGTGAAATTTGTCAATTTAAAATAGTTTTAAAAATACAGTGGTTAAGAGGTTGGCCTCTGAATGGTGAGCCCTAAGTTAAAGCATGGACTATAGTTAAGAGTACAATTATAAAAATGGGCTTTCCTCAATTGTAATAAATGTGCCACACCAATGCAAGGTGTTAATAATTGCTTAGTATAAGAGAATCCAGTATTTTATTCATGCTTTTTCTGTAAACCTTCAACTTCTCTAATTAAAAAAAAAGAAGTTTGGACTCTGAATTCATCCCGAATGTTCTAACCAAGTGTTTTAGTTAGGATGGTACTAGCTCATCTACAAGAACAAATATTGAAATATCAATGGTTTAACTGATACACACTGATTACACAAAAAACTGGAAGCACTGTACATTTCTCTTTTATGTGAAGTCTGGTGCTGATTTATAATGGTTCTCTCAATTCAGTGTCTCAGGAACTCATGCTCCCTCTGACTTGAGACATTGCTATCTCAACATGTGGCTTCCATATTTGCCAAGGCAAGAGAAAAAGATGGTATAGATGGACATACCAGCACTTGATTCCCTTAGCCTAAATGCGCTCCCCATCACTTCCACCCATGTTTCATAGGCTAGAAAAGTCACATGGCTTTGCCTAACTATAAAAATCTGGGAAGTATAGTCTTCCTGTGTTGCCAAGAAGGAAAGTAGAAGCAATAAAGGAAGCAGTTAGGGTTCTACCACCTCTAGTTGCATCCTTTACTTGCCAAGCAACTTCTGGCAAGTTAGCTTTCTCCATCTATAAAATAGAAGCAATAATAGTTTCCACATCATAGGACTATAGCATAGATAAAATGAGATCATGTACATAAAATGCATTGCGTCATATCTGGCACAGGATAAATGTGTAATAAAGGTCAGATTTTGTTGTTATTGATTGATGAATGACATCACAGCCAATTATTTTAAGGGTGATAAAGGCCCTGCACAGCTCACCTCTGAATTACTCAGTGCAGATCCTTCAGCACCAGGATCAGTTCATTTCCAGGAGTCTCTGAGATTTTTCCCTATGGCTTTGAAGCATCATGCATCTAGAATTTCTAGATGAAACATTTCCTTTGCTAGGAAACCAATACTCTCTTGATATAATTCAATTTTATCCAGAGCACAAGGTGCAAAAGCACATGTGTGATGAAAGTTCAGCTCTTTGAAAGGTTGTCATCGTCTCCATTCACTGACCAAGCCTGTCCTGTGACTTTCAGGTAGTTGCTTGGTTTCTATTTCAAACCATCTGGAGCTTTCTTCCTCTTATAAGTCAGTTGCCAGAAAGATTAAAGTGGATTCACCCCAAAGGCAGGAAAATCCTTAGAGTCCCAGCCACTGCTTCCAAAGCTTCGGCGAAAAGGGAGGGGAGATCAGAATGTACTGACCACCTGCTCTACACTGAGCCTGTAGCATGTGTCCCTCCGTTTACAGACGAGAAACCGAGTCTTAAAAAGGCTGAATGAGTGAGTCAAGGTTGCAGAGCTAGTAAATGTCAGGGCCTGGATTTGAATCCTGCTCGGAGGGTGGGAAAATAAACAGAAAGAACACACACTTCAAAATGAAATGAGCTGAGTTGGAATCCTGGCTTTGCAATTTATTAACACTAGATTAGGTTGCTTAATCCAGTTTTCTCACCTGAAAATGAAGATAATAACAACACACACTTCCAAAGGGCTTACCATGTGGCAAGCCCTTTCTGTGTGCTTTCTATATAATATGATATGATATATGATATGTATAATATAATAACATTCCTCTATATTAATCCACATGCATCTGGTTGAAGTAGGGAACATTTTTATCCTGTTTCACAGAAGATAAAAGTGAAGCAGCCCATAGTTAAATGACTAACTCAATGCCCCACAGCTAGTAAGAACAGAACCAGAATTCAGACCCAGTGTATTCCATTTTCTGGGGCTGCTGCTCAAAATACCACGAACTGAGTGGGTTAAATCAACAGGTGGTTGGGGAGACCAGAAGTCCAACAGCAGGCGTTGGCAGGCCTGTGCCCCGAAGGCTCCAGGGAGGGCTCCTCCCTCACCTCTTCCAGCTTCTGGCAGTTGCCGCCATCCTTGGTGATGCGTGAGGATTCACCTCAGCCTCTGGCTCGTTGGACATGGGCTTTATCTCTGTGTCTCCAGGTCTGTCTCTCCATGTAAGGGCCCACCCTAATCCATGATGGCCTCATTGTACCTTGGTTACATCTGTAAGGGACTTATTTCTAAATAGCATCACGTTCACTGATGCTGGGGTTTGGGACGTCAGCATAACTGTCTGAGACACAATTCAACCTACAGAGTCTGCCCTTCAGCCCTCCAAAGCTCATGTCCTTCCCATGTGCAAAATGCCTTCACCCCCTTTCAACTTCCCCAAAAGCCTTCACCCACCAGCATCTCATCTAAATAAAGGGGTTTCGAGTCCCAAACAAGTCAGAACCCATCAGGAATGTTACGTTAAGTTTCAAGACCTGAGTTTAGCTCTCTGTGACCCAATGCCCCAGCTTCTGGGCCCACGAAAGCTCCATCAGCCCACCAGCCTCTGAGGCACCCTTAGAGTCAGTCTTCCCTTTTCTTGAAGGTTAGCACATTTTCAGAGCCGAGGTACCCTATTTGTCTGTTTCATGCTTGTAGAGTCCTAGAAGGCCCATAGCTTTCCTTCATTTTGTTTCCTGTTTCTTCTTCAATCCAAGCTTGCAGAGGTTTTGGCGGTATAACTTCTTAAAACCCTGTGGATCTTCTGTGGATATCAAGGGGATCCCATCCCCTTAGACATGAGGGTCCTCCACAGATCTGCCTTGGATAGCCCCACCTCTGTCCCCAGCTTCTGCTGAGATAGTTGATTGGAGCCATGAGTCACACACCTAATCTCTCCAGCAGATGGTGGTCCAGCCACAGCCTGGTGGTCTCCCTGGAACATGCCTTATTATCTTGTGCCATATGGATAGTCTGAGAAGCTTCCAAACACTGAAGTTCTGGTTCTTTTGTTCTTAGAGGTTATTCGTCAATTAATATACTACAAGCAGCAAGGAAAAACCAGACTGCATCTTCCACATTTGCTTGGAAATCTCCTCAGCTAAATATCCCAGTTCATTGCTTAAGTCTTCTGCTTTCCACCCAACATGAGAACACAATTCAGCCAAGTTTTCTGCCACTTGATAACAAATAACACCTTTCCTTCAGCATTCAATAAGATGTACGTCTTGTCCTTCTAAGGCCTCACTTAGAAGCATCTTTTATGTCCATACTTTTTACCAACAGTCTCTTCAGGGCAACCTAGACTTCTTATATCAGGTGCCTCAGAATTCTTCCTAATACCCAGTTCCACAGCCACTTCCACATTTTTGGATGTAAGTTATAGCAGCACCCCACTTTCTGGTACCAAAATCTGGGTTCACTTCCTAGGGCTGTGGTTACAAAGTGCCACAAACTGGGTGGTTTTAGAACAACAGAAATTAATCTCTCAGAGTTCTGGAAGCTTGGAGATGAAATCCAGGTGTGGGCAGGGCCACACTCCCTGCGGAGGCTCTGGGAAGATTCCTTCCTTACTCCTCCAAGCTTCTGGTGGTGGCTGGCCATCCTTGGTGTGCTTTGGCTTGTGGCAGCATCAACCTCTGTCTTCACTGGACCCCATATCTCCTCTGTGCCTAAATATAAGGCTACTAGTCATTGGGCTTAGGGCACACTCTAATCCACTATGACCTCATCCTAACTTGAGTACATCTTCAAAGACCCTAAGGTTAGGACTTATCATAGCATATTTTTTAGGAGGACTCAATTCACCCCACAATAGCTAGGCACTCTGGCTCCAGAATCCAAGTCCCCACATCCTGGCTGTCCTCCCTGCAAGGCAGTAATGACACGTGGAGCTCAGGAAGGAGCACAGGAGGTGACATGCCTGCTCATGGCAAGGCTGTAGCAGACACACATCTTCACACTCACCCTCACCTTCCCACCCTACGATATGAGGTGAGACCTCCAAGCGTTGGTCCCTCATGTTCTCCCTCCAAGAAGCAACAATCTTGTTCAGGGCTGCTGACCCTTGGCTCGGGTGTGGGTGACTCTCCACCCAATTTGTCCAGCAAAAGGCTCCCTTCTCATCCTTCATATTTGGGTTCTAGCCTTCTAGGGAACAATCCCTGCAATTTCTCTAAACATAGACAAATCAAATTCTGGCTGAGACTGCTGAGTTTCCCTTGGGCTGCAGCAAGTGGGTTGCCTGCCCTGTGCAAGGGCTGTGGGGGATGAGATGCAAGGCGATTAAGGAGGCAAATCATCTCATCTGAGATGCAGGCTCATAAAATGATGGGGCAGCTGGAGAGTGTAAGCTTACAGTTGGTGTTTGCTAATAAGGAGCTTAACTATAATCCTCTTTTTTTTTTTTTTTTTTTTTTTCGCATGGGCAGGCACCGGGAATTGAACCTTGGTCTCCAGCATGGAAGGCAAGAACTCTGCCTCCTGAGCCACCGTGGCCCACCCTAACTATAATCCTCTTAAATTGATGGATCAGTATTCTTTTTTTGTTGTTAATCATTATTCTTGTGGATAAGCCAAGTTGTTAAGAATAGTTCCTCATTTCCTTTCATTTCATTTTATCATAGAAATCTAAGAGATGAAGTGGAGTCCTGTTTGCCAAGGAACAGTGAAATGGACAGAACAATAAGAGACAGAGGGAAAGGCCTGGAACCTTTAAATTAGATTGCTATCTAATGCATTTGGAGGAAACAGTGAATAATGGGGAAACCGTTCGCTAGATGGTCAGAAAAATAACTAACTGTATTGACTCCAAAGAACAGGGTAGGTTACTTTGAAAACAGTTTCCATACCTCCCAGCAAAAGCACAGACACAGGGGAGACATGCTACTCTCAGCATCTCTTGTTAGGTGATTCCATAAGGGAGCTACTGCTGAGGGGTGCTCTCTAATGGGCCTGCTTTCATTTTCTTCCTTCCTAGACTGAATTTTTGAAAAAATAACATTTAAATGAAAAAGTTGTCTTTCCTGATACATTTGTGGTTTTACGTCTTTTGAAAGATTCTTCTCCCAGATTTGCAAATTAAAAAATAAACAATCTACACACGATAAACACATACACATACACACTCAGTTTAGCATTGTATTAAACACATACACACTCAGTTTAGCATTATTGTATATCATGTGAATTGCTGGGAGTCCTTGGTTACTCTGGGGGATCATCACAGGAGTTCAATTCAAATAAATGTAATTAGAGACATATTCTATTTACAGTCAGCTAATTATCCCACTGCATTAGGAATGATGTCTGCGGCAATTTGTCTTGAGCCCACTGTCTAAGCCCATTAATCAGTTACCTGTTGACTCCACTGCAAGGACCGTTCCCAACCCCTGCCAATTGCCACTGTCATCTCTGGCCTATGCCTCCAGCTCCTCACCTGGCCCCCATGCCTGTTCCCTTCCCTGCCCAGCTGTCGGTCCTTTAAAAGGTGATTCTCCTGGCAGCTGTGCTGCAGAACTCTTCAGTGATACACAGCTGCTCTCAGGATAGCACCCCTGTCTCCGTGCCACCCTACCCAGGTACCCTGCTTGAATGCCCACAAGTCCTTTTAACTGCTCTCAAGCCACACATGCTTGGGGCCACTCCTCAAAGGAGCCCTGTCCCTACCTCCCTCTCCACAGGGCCTCTCTCTGCCTGCACTGCTTTCCACCCAGCTCCTGCCTAATGTCTGGTCATCTTGTGTGTTAGCTTAAATATTATTTTCTTGAAAAAAATCCCAATCCAACCCCACGTTCCTTTATCCCTCCTCACCATCCAGGCCAGACTCCTTTTGGGCACCTGGACTTTTCCACCTATGTCTCTATTGTCCTACTTTATCTGTAGGGTTTACAACCCTCGCAGAAAGCAAACCAATCAACCTTCCCAAGACAGCTTTTGGATGCTGTGCCCCAGTGTCTCCCATGGCGCCTACCCAGAAGACATGCTCAGTATTTGGTGAATGAACAAATGAAATAACTTGTTATTTACAAAGAGAAATAGAATGTATGCAGTGGACCTGATATAAAGCAGAAGGAGAGGAACATGGTGAAAGCACAGCTAAGAGAACCATTAATTCCCTGGGCAGGATGGGGGATGTCTCCCTAGGATTACAGTGGGCCTTTAAGGATAAGGAGAATTAAGCTAAGCAAAATAGAGGGAAAGGCCTTTCCATTCAAAAATGGGCACTTGAGCAAAGCAAGCGAGCACATGGCTGTTGTGAGAAGTCCAGGAGAGTGCAAACCCAGGGCTGTTGGTGGATACGGAAGCAGGCGGCTGGGATGGAAGGTGGGCTTGAAGGCCACGCCAAAAAATTGGGACCAGCCTGCAGATAAAAGACCTTAGTGTTCTTGTGAGGGAGAACAGCCTGGGGACATGACCCCAGATGGTCCTAGAACACATGAGGAAAATGAAAGCAAGGAAACAAAGTCAAGAGAGAGTGCAAGAAGAGAAATTTCCCTCTACATTGAAATCAGATGCAATTTTAATGTAAGATTTTGTGGAGAATTGCTGTAACTTTTCCCCCAGTGAACTATGAATTCATTTGGGGCAACTTTTTCTAACTTTTCTGAGAAATGAGAGAAACAGAAAGATTGGTTGATTGTCTCACATGCAAAGGAGAGGAACATAAACTAGTGGAAGCAAAAGGCCGGGTATACAAACTTCATACCATGGGAAGGCTAAGTATGCCACAGGGAATCTCATATTGTCACCTCTCCTTGGGAACCAGCTTCTCTCTCTTAAACAGCCTTTCTAATCCCCGTACCTTCTAGGTCTTTTCTTGCCAACGTTGTCCCCACACTTTCTTTAGGGGGGATTATAAAATCCCGAGGAAGGCTCTCTGTGCTGGTAGGGCTGGGCGCCTGGGCCTGGGAGAGGCTTCGTTGGGGGCTACTTTTGAGAACCAGAGTCTGGCATGATCTGCTGGGCTCAAGCTCTAAATAAAGCGGGTTCCACTGTGAAGGGAAGAAGAGGGAGGCTCTGGTAGGGCAGACAGTAGGGGTCTACGGCCTGGGAAGCTCTGATTCACGGCAGGGCAGGTGCAGCTCACCTGTGTTCCGTCCAGGTCTCTTCTGCAGCTACTGCATTGTCTTCTAATAGGTCCAAGGATCTTGGACATGGCCAACTGGCTAATGGAAGAAAACAGGAAGCCTTTTCTCCTCTCATGGATCTTGGGTTTGTTTCACTCTGAGATTGTGTCCTTCTTTTAATGGATTTGGGGAGCATTCTTTTCATTCTGGAAAAAAATGTGTCGAGAAAAGAAAGTAGGGGAACATGTAATATTTCTGCTTCTCTGTGCCTACCTTTCTTCACCATTGAATAATGTCCTGGATGGCCAGGGGGTGTAAGTAAATGGAACCAATATTTCACTTAAGAAATTTCAGCAGAACAATTAAAGTATCCAGGCCACTTGAAACACCTTAATGGGATCATTAAATCTTTGTTCCTTCTATAAGTACAAAATAGTCCATTACAAAGGGGTGGATGAGGGCAAACTGCTTAATAACTCATATTTCATGCATTCACTCTGATGTTGTTTATTTTATAATAGCAAATTATGAGCTTTGGATTTGGGCAAGTATATCTAAGGGTAGATAATTTAAAACATATTATGTTTAAAAGAGATACCCTAATCGTCTTTGGAAATCAAAGCCACTAAACTATGAAATTATGCTGCATTAAGAATGTTCAAATTATATTTTTATGAACTATAAATTGTAAGATTTTTACAAAGCCTCCAGAGAATTTTAGAGTTTGTATTGGAAGCCGTTCTGTGGAATTCCATAAAACACTTTAAAGGTAGGAATTTTCATGGGTCACTATGGACTTCTGTAGGGCCCCATAAAAGTGCAATTTCCATAAAATACCATGTTAATACATTTTTGGTTTATTTATCTTTGTGCCTTTCCTCCAGCTGTAACCTAACAATCATATCATCTTGTACTTTTTATGCTGCTTTTTTACAGTTATATCCAGATGTAAATCTTCACATTCATTATATTTCATGTAGCCTTTTGAGCACTCTATTATCCAAAAATAATATTTGAAATGGCACAGAGAAGCATTTTTGTGCAGCTATCGGCCAGAGCTGCCATGTGTTGGGAGGAGGTTGAAACGGAGACTTCCAGCCTTCTTAAGCAAGAAGATTATACAGCAGCAAACTTCCCAAACAGCCACTGTAATTTTAGAAAATTATCGGCAAAACACTGCATTCCAAGTTGTCCCTAGTTCTCGTTTGTACCTCAGGTGCCTGGTAAAAGCACAACTTTCTCATGTGTTAGCGCACCTATAAATTATCTTAGAAATAACCCCCAAGCTTTCCTTTAATGCGACTAATCAAATCAAGCAGATCTAATTATGTCTAGAAAAAAACATTCTTTTTAGGCAGCAGCTCAGTTGAAATGGGTTGAAGTAAAGCTGGAGCCGCTGCTGATTCAGATCATCAAATGTCCCTGTCTGGCCATCTGGTCACCTGGTCATCTGGTTGTGCAGGCTGGAGCTGGAGGCTTAGACTAGAATATTGCTTCTGACACTTAGCACCTGCCTGGTAACAGGAAACTTACTTAACCTGTCCAGATCTCAGCTTTCCACATCTGTGAAGTAGGGGTAAAAAAAAAAAAAAGCACCTTCCTAATGGGGTTTTCCAAGGCTTAAATTAGATGATCCTTGAAAGTTATCAGAACTGGAGGATTTAACCCACTCAAAAATGTGATCTGCTCTTATTTTTTTCATCATCATCATCATCAAGTTGTCTGTCTGTTGCTATCGTTGATTTCCCTTATTGGAACATTCCTGTAATAACATCCTTTCTAGTTATGTTGACAAAAAATGGAGTTGCTTTGGTGATATGGATTGAATTGTGTCCTCACAAAAAGATAGGTTCAAGTCCTGACTGTTATAGGGTTGTGACCCTTTTGGGAAATTGTATCTTTGGAGATTGTTTTCGTTTCCTTGGCTGCTCAAGCAAATGGGTTGAGCTTAAACAACAAGTGCAATGATTTCAACAATGGGAACTTATTAGCTTATGGTTTTGAGGCTAAGAAAAAAGCCCAAATGAAGGCAATTGTTCCTTCCCAAAGACGGGCCTTCTGGGGCTGGCTGCCCATCATCCTTGGTCCTGCCTCTGTCACATGGCAATGCATGTGGTGGCCTCTCCTGGCCTCTCCCTTCTCTTCCAGGTTCTTGCTTCCCACAGCCTTCTCTGTATCTGTCTGAATATCATTCTGCTTATAAAGGACTCCACTTATAGAATTAAGACCCATCCGGTTGAATCTGGCCACAGCTTACCTGAAGCAACCTCATTGGCTCATCCACACCCACAGGAATGGATTATGGTGAAGAACATGGTTTTCTGAGGTAGATACAGCTCCAAACCACCACCAAGATGTTACGAGTTAGGACGGGCCACATTGTATTAGGATGGCCCCCTCCAGTGTGACTGGTGTCCTTACTGGGTGTGCTGGTTTGAAAGGATATATGTCCCCTGGAAAAGCCATGTTTTAGTCTAAATCCTATTTCATAAAGGCAGAATAATCCTTATTCAATACTGTATGTTTGAAATTATAATCAGATCATCTCCCTGGAGATGTGATTTAATCATGAGTGGTTGTTAAGCTGGATTAGGTGATGACATGTTTCCACCCATTTGGGTTGGTCTTGATTAGTTTATTGAAGTCCTATAAAAAAGGAAACGTTTTGGAGAATGGGAGATTCAGAGAGAGCAGCACCACAAAGCAGAGAGTCCATGAGCCAGTGACCTTTGGAGATGAAGAAGGAAAATGCCTCCCAGGGAGCTTCAGGAAACCGGAAGCCAGGAGAGAAAACTAACAGATGACGCTGTGTTTGCCATGTGCCCTTCCAGCTGAGAGAGAAACTCTGACTGTGTTCTCCATGTGCTCTTCCACTTGAGAAAGAAACCGTGAACATCATTGTCCTTCTTGAACCAAGGTATCTTTCCCTGGATGCCTTTGATTAGACATTTCTATAGACTTGCTTTCATTGGGACATTTTCTCAGCCTTAGAACTGTAAACTAGCAACTTACTAAATTCCCCTTTTTAAAAAGCCATCCCATCTCTGGTATATTGCATTCTGGCAGCTAGCAAACTAGAACACTGGGAGAGGACATTTCAACACAGCCATGTGATGGTAGCAAAGACAGACTCAGGCCACCAGTGAAAGCCCATCATGGTAGCCGGCAAGCATCTCCCCGAGCCCTATAGACTGCAGAGGGAGCACATCCCCCAACTGCATGACTTAGATTTCACCTTCTAGAAGTGTGAGACAATACCTTTCTGTTAGTTTGAGCCATTCAGTTTGTGCTGCTTTTTCGGCCCAAGGAAACTAAGATAGTCTGTTTCAGTATTTATGGCTCCAGTGAATCTCAGGGCTCTCTGAATGAAAAGTGCTCTGTACAGTGCCTGAATCTGATTAGAGTCAGAAAACTAGTAGCAAACTGAATGGCCCAGCATCCTCCCCCACCCCTTGGAGCACCTACAAAAAGATCTGATCCCATTAATGGCTTAAACAATTGTTTTGCATATGCAGTACTGGACTGGATGTTAATTGGTCTACCCCTCTGGGTCTGTAAAGTAGGAGATGCCCGACTTGAACCTAAGATTCTGTAATCACTGGAACTGAGCAGGAATGGCTGGTCTTCACCCCATGTTCCTGGTTGCTTGTCATCAGACAGTGGTTGCACGAGGAGGAGGATGCCCTTGCTGACACGGGGCCTCATTTGTGCTGGGTATTTCACAGATAATATCTTTAGACAATATATAATCTCTAAAGGAAAACAGAGAAAGATATTGATCTTCTTAATTCAAGGATTAGGTAATGAAGCTGTCCATACTTTTAATGACCTACAGAAATGGCAGTATAAATGGTTCAGCCTGTAGTGTTGACTCCATCAGGTGTAAAAGAAAGAGCATGAACTTCACCTTGATGTTGGTGACAGTGAGATCACTCCTGCAAGTGAAAAGGACCCAAAATGATCTTAACCCCAGCTTTATTGTAGGGAAAATAGAGGCACATAAAGCCTTCCTCAAATCAAGACATGTTAAGTATTATGAAATGCATTTCTGTGCATAAGGCCAACTGGACAAGAAGTGGAGGCTGAATTAGTAAAACTAAAATTACATATAAAAATATATATTAGGTTTCTCCAGAGAAACAGAACCAAACAGTCTTTTAAATAAAGAATTGCGTTGCGCAAATGTGGGGACTAAGTCTGAATTCTTTCATGCAGGCCATAAGCTGGGAACACAATAAAAATGGTTCTGAAGTTGAATTAAAATTCCTCAGAAGAAGCTGGCCTACTGAAGTAGAGGCAGAATTTCTTTTTTATGACTTTTGGAATCCTCAGTTCTGACTTTTAACTCCTCCAGTTGATTGCGTGAGGGGACTCCCTGCATTGCCACAGGCAGTCTCCTTTGTTGATTGTAGATGCAATCAGCTGTAGATGTAATCATCACACTACCTATGCAAATTCATCTACGAAATATCCTGACAGGAACAATCAGGCCAGTGCTTACTTAATCAAACAATTGTATATCATAACCTAGTCTAGTTGACTCATGAAATGGACCATCACACTATATCAGAACTTAAACTATCCTTAGAAGTTTGAGGGAGCTTCATGCCCCATTGAAGAAAGGAATTCAGCACATGTCCTCTCAGATAGTGTGACCTGTGGTCCCAAAGACTAGACTGGTATATTTCTCCTAAGCCACTAGGTATACATTGTCATTGGTCAATGCCCTACACTGCCACCTGTTCCCAGGTCACTCAAGGGCAGCAGAGTTGAGATTAGTGTAGTATTTGTGAATAAGTACCATGTGCTTTGACAGTCTTTCCCTATTTCCAGACCCCCTTGGGGTCTGGACCTAGATCAGTGCTCAGCTGGGTTTGGAAGAGAGAGAAGGAGGTGGAAGTCTGCTGTCTGCAGGGAATGACCACTGTGCTGCCAGTTCACATGTGCATGGGGTATGCAGGATGCAGGAAGTGGAGGAGAGCAAGGTGACAGCTGCAAATGGCTCATGAAGTAACTCACAGCTAGATCTCTTCAACACAGGGTGGGTGGAGGTGCAGCTTTCCCCAGGGACCTGGGGTGACCTAGGGTGAAGGTTCTAGCATTTTAGGCTAAGGGTGCTTGGGAAAGAAAGGCCCTGCTTTGCACCCAGAAGGCTTTGCAGATTTTGCTGTCTCCTCACCTGAATGTTGTTAGAAGATGCTGGTTCACTTTCAGGAGGGAGCATCGTGGTACCCTGTGGTCAATGCCGCATTGTGGCCTCAAGCTTCCCTGGACCTGGCACCACAGTGGGTCCTGCCCTGTGTCATTGGCATGGCTCCAGGCTGCAGGCTGTGTAGGAGGCTGGTGGGGAGACCCCGTGTGGTAGGAGCAGCTTTGTGGTGTGGCCTGTGCAGTCACATAGGGCTGGTACTGGGTTTGACTTTTGCTGGCTTTGTATTGATAGTCTTCAATTTTGAATGAGGGACCCCGCATTATAATGTTCTCCTGGGCCCACCAATTCTGCAGCTGACCCTGACACGGCCACTTGTCCCTGGAGGTCCAGGGGACTAAACAGATGCCATGACAACACTTACTGAGTTGAGATGACTCTCAAGGCGGTGGTGGGGTAATGGGCCTTGAACAGGCTGTGGGAGAGCAGTGTGGGGTGAAAGCCCCACAGAAGGGAGCCCAGCAGAAGGCGGGGTTTACTGCCAGTGCACCCCCACAGATCCACCAGAGTGGGCTGGCATGTGAGCAGGACCCCGGGTGAGCCTGCATGGACTGCACTTCCTTAAGGAGCAGTGGTCAGACTGGTCTGCCCATCCTCAGGTACAATGGGCTGCGTCCTGCTCCCTGCCCTGCCCACTGCACTCTGCAGACTTGCCACCTGTGAGGCAGGTGCAATTGAGGCAAGGAAATCAGAAAGGTGTCCTCATCCCTTCTGATAGACAGTCAGTGATCGTTTACCCAAACCCCATTCTTCCCTACACCTCTGCAGTCTTCCCGAGACATGTGAAGTCAGTTGAAGAGTTTATATTTATTATTGAGAGCGGGGAAGATCTCTCTAACTTGTTGTGTTAGTTTTCTTGCATTGTTTTTTCTCAAGCAAATACCAATGTAATGGCTTGGCTTAAACAATGAGAATTTATTTGCTTATGGTTTTGAGGCCATGAAATGTCCAAACCAAGGCATCACAAGGCAATGCTTTCTCCCCGCAGACTGGCATTCTGGGGCTGGCTGCCAGTGATCTGTGGCTCCTCTGTCCCATGGGAAGACACAATGCAGCATCTCCTAGTCTCTCCCTTCTTTTCTAGTTCCACCAATTTCAGCTTCTGGCTGCTTCCTATGGCTTTCTCTCTCCGTGCTTGAATTTCATTCTTTTATAAAGGACTCCAGTAATAGTATTAAGACCCATCCCCATTGAGGTGAGCCATGCCTTAACTGATACAGTCTCATCTAAAGGCCCTACCTCCAATGGGTTCACACCCAGGAATGGATTAGGTGTAAGAACGTGCTTCTCTGGTCCACACAGCTTCACACTCACACCACAGTGCTCATCTGATAAGAGTAACAACGTAGTAAGAACCTCAGAAAGTGACTCCGTATTTGTGTAATAATCCTTTTCAAATGGATGTTACTGAAACATCAGAGGCAGCTGTATTTTCAGTCTCTTCAATAGGCAAAATGTATATGTCTTCAAAAAGCGTATTTTACAAATGTATTTTTTAAATAACTATATTTAAAAGTAAATTTTAAAAATAAATAAATAAGGAAGAGGTTTTTGGTCAACCAAGAGGGCAGCATAAGATTCTCCAAATGGCACCCCTCCACAGAATCTTTGAATTACCAGCAAAAATTGGCAGAGCCATCTTCCTCAAAACTATACAAAACAGTTAAAGGGTTGCAGTAAATGGGCAAGTGCTCGATCAAGAAAGAGCAGCTTTAAAGATGCTAAGAACAGCTCATAGCACCCTTTTGCACCCTCTCCTTTCTCCTCCTCGGCACAAGTTGGAGCTGCCCTGTGCTCCCGTTGGGTGCCCAGGACAAGGAGAGAATTCTGAAAGCTGCAAGAGAAAAGCAATGTGTTATGTACAAGAGAGTCCTGATGAGATTAAGTGTCAATTTCTCATCAGAAACCATGGTGGCAAGAAGGCAGTGAGATGAAATATTTAAAGTGCTGCAGAAATAATTGCTAACCAAGAATTTTATATCAGGCTACACTGTCTTTCAAAAATGAGGGTGAGTTAAGACATCCCCAGGTAAACAAAAGCTGAGGGAATTCTCATCACTCAAGCTGCCCTAGAATCAATACTAAAGGAAGTTCTTTGGACTGAAAGGAAAGGACACTGGACAGTGGATTGAAGGGGCAGAGAGAAACATTGAGCTTTTAAAGAACATCCTTTTGGAAAAATATAAACTTCTTTTAAACAACTATTCAAAATAAAAATTGAAAACAAATTACAAACTACATGGAAAATAGCAATCATTACAACATTACACATCAAAACCCACGAGATATGTTTAAATTTCCAACCTTTAATGTTAATATTTCTAAGTAAAGTAAAGTAAAATAATGAATTAATTATCCTATTCAATAAAAAGAAAAAGAAAAACACCATAAATAAATCTAAGAAAACAGCAGGAAAGCAGGAACTAATGAATAAGAAAACAATAGAACTAACAATTAAACCCAAGAGTAGCTTCTTTAAAAAATGGATAAAATATTCACTGGACTGTTCAAGAAAATAGAGAAAGATGTATAATCTACAATGTTAGAAATGTAAAGGGGAACTAATGTGTACAGAGAAATGAACAGCTAAAAAGAGATTAACCTTCATGACTCCACAAGTAAATTTGAAACCCAGAATGAAGGAGTTTGTTTTCTAAGAAAATAGATGTTACCAAAATCGATGTCATCCAAGCCCTTCACCATCACCCCCGGCCATGCACATAGGCAATACCAGGTTTGAAGAATTCATGGGTGGAATTCTTTTAAGCCTTCAAAAAAGATATAATTTGGATATGCTGTATACTTTTCCAGAGGAAAGAGAGAGGAAGAAAAGCTTCCAAATTCCTCTTAAAAAGCCAGCATAATTCTGGAACTAAAACATGCTAATGATGACCAAAAAAAAAACAGAACACTGCCATGTTTATAAATTGGAATGCACATTGTTAAATACAATATTACCAAATGTAATAAATAAATACCTCACCACTACCAAATGAGTTTCATCCCAAGATTACAAGGATGGTTCAATATTAGAAAATCTAAGCAAAATTTATTTTGATTTTTCTGTAGTACAGGAAAAGACTGTGGATTCTCATTAAATTTAACAGTATTTTTGGTATGGTGTTACTAAAATATAAATTATTGGTTCCTGGGAGTTACCCCAAGGAGAGGGCAATCGTATTCCATTAGAGTTGTAAAAAAATGAACAGTGGCTTCAAAATGATGCCTCACGTCAATCCAAAGGCATGAAAGCAGAAAATTTCTTCTCCCAGGGCAACTCTCGTTCTCATGCTGTAGGATAAGAACCAAATGGGATTTATTTATGTAATAATAGTTGAGGATTTTCCAGAATAGCATGGAGAAAGCCTACTAGACATATGTATTCCAGTGTTGTGCTTAATATTGATTGTGTTTTCATTCTTGGTGAAGACAGAAACAATCCAACAATTACCTCCATTAGCACTTTTGTAAGCACAGTTTTAGAAAGATTAGCCAAGATAATCAGACAAGGAAAAATTAAGACACATATGTTAGGAAGGAGAATACTTTTTAATTATTTACAGAAGTACAGGTATACATATGTTAAGCCCTATTATACAAGAGAATCAACTGAAAAACAGTAGCATCAATAAGATGATTCCCAAAGGGGGCTGGTTATAAGTTTAACATACAAAACATGTGTGTATTTCTGTGTTTTCCCGTATACAAACTAGTCATCCAAAGATAAATATAATAGATGAAAAGATTGCATCTACCATAATGACAAAAACACATGTGAGAGTAGACTACAAAAGAAATATGCAGAATTTATATGAAGGAAAACTTACAAATTCCACTGAGGGAAATCTCGAATACATGAAAAAATACACTTTGTTCTCACAAGTTGATATTAAAAATAAATCCATTCGTCTCAAATTAATATTATTACCAACTAGATATTTTATGAGACTTTAACAAAATGAATCTAGGAAACCGAACACATGATCTTAGTGAAGACATTTCTAGAAAAGAAGACTAATGAAAGAAGACTATTAAATATTAAGACATTCTGAAACTGCAATAAGGTTAAAATAGTTTAATATTAAAAACAAAATACAGAGATGACTGGTATAGAATACAGTCTAAACATAGAACCAGATTTATGGAATCTGTGAGATGTTCATGCTAAAAGTGGAGTAGTATATAATTCGGGCATGTTAGGATAGATGTAAGGTCTTTTGAAAAACATAAAGCTGAATCTCTCCCACCTGTTAATGGCAAAGCAAACTCTAGATGTATCAAATTTTTAAGTATAAAAAGTAAAACTCTAAAGCATCAAAATTAATCATGGTTTCTTTATTTCTAGTAGAAGAAGCAAAAAACATCTTTAAAGAAGATACAAAACTCAAAGCAATAAAGGGCAATATTAATAAACTTGATAGCATAAGATTTTAGAAAATTATATGGAAACTATATTCTAAGGAAAGTAAACAGCAATAGGAAACACATTTATACCACGTAAAATAGGGAAAGCATGAGTTTTTTAATTTTCTGTAGAAAAATCAATAAGAAAATAAGGGGAAAGAGAGAAATACAAGTGGTCGGTATGTAAATGCGATGATATTAGCCTTCCTCATAGTTAAAAAATTTCTACTTAAAAGAAAAATACTCCAGATTCTGTTTATTAGAGCTCTGGTATTGGCAAAGATGTGAGAAGACAAGCATCTCGGACACTGCTGGTGGGAAGATAAATTAGTGCAACTTTTGAGGACAGCTTGGCATTTATAATTCCCCTGTAAAGAGCTTTTCCTGTTCCAAAGCTTATCTTATCCCAAAGAGCTGGTAACGATGAATGAGAGAGATATGTATATGCCTGATAGAAGGCTCTCCAGGAACTATGGCTCATTTCCATTCATTTCTTGGCCCATGGAGACTGGCTTTATGTAATTTGACTTCTGGAAAGCACCCAGTGCTATTTTCCTTTTTTAAAAATACAACTTTATTGAAGTAAAATTCATATCGCATTCAATTTGCCCATTAAAATTCAATGTTTTTTAGTATGTTCACAGAGTTGTGCCACCATCACTACAATCAATTTAGAACATTTTTGTCCCCCTCAAAAGAAACCCCATACCCATTACCTCCCAACTTTTCCATTACTAGCAAACCACTGATCTACTTTCTGTCTCTAAAATTGGCCCATTTTGGACATTTCATATAAATGGAATAATGCAGTATCTGTCCATTTGTGTCTGGCTGCTTTCACATTAGCATGTTTTGGATATTCATCTACACGGCAGCATGTATCAGAACTTCTTTCCTTTTTTGGCTGAATAATATTATATCCTATGGATATACTACATTTTGTTTATCCAGGTGAATATTAATGTAAGTATTCTTGTGCAAGTTTCTGTGTTGACAGACGTTTCCATTTTTCTTGGGTACATCCCTGAAGAGTGGAATTTCTGGGTCACATGGTAACTTTATGTTTAACAGTTTGAGGAACTGACAGACTGTTTTCTAAAGTGGTTATACTATTTAACACTCCCATCAGCAATGTCTGAGGGTTTAGATTTCTCCACACCCTCACCAATGTTTGTTTTTACCTGCCTTTTTATCACAGCCATTCTCGTGGGTGTTAAGTGAAGTGTTGTGATTTGATTTGCATTTCCCTAAAGACTAATGATGTTGAGCATCTTTTGATGTACTTATTCACATTTGGAAAAATGTCTATTCAGATCCTTTGCTCATTTTTCAATGTTGTTTTTTTTTTTTAAATCTTTTTATCAATGAATTGTAAGAGTCTGGATACATGCCCCTTATCAAGTAAATGATTTTCAAATATTTACTCCCATCCTATGGGTTGACTTCTCTACTTTCTTGATATAAAATTTGTAGCACAACATTTTTTTAATTTTGATGAAGTTCAATGTATCAATATCTTTCTTTTGACCCTTGTGCTTTCAGCACCATAGCTCAGAAGGCCTCATCCAAGGCAATGAAGATTTACTCCTATGTTCGCTTCTGAGGTTTTATAGTTTTAGCTAGTTTATGTCTGTGATCCACTTGGGGTTAGTTTCTGTATAAGGTGTAAAAAAGGAGTCCGACTTCATTCTTATGTATGTGAATATACAGGTGATCTGGCATCGTTTGTTAAACACTATTCTTTCCTCCACTGAATTGCGTTGCCAGCACCACCTTGTGAGGATTCTAGAATCAAATGTTGCTTAATGGTTGGTGAGTTTCTTAATTATCTTTTTGTTTAAAAAAAACTTTCCTTACCTGTGAGAAAATTTACATATAATTTGTTACTTTTTATCATAAATTTACTCCTTTTTTGTTTTTCTCTGATTTGCATACTCAGTTGTCAGTATGAGGATTCTGCTTGATTTGAAAAGCCTCAGTTTGAAAGGATATATGGTCTGGAATTCAAAGCTAGATCTGTCCTAATCCAAAGTTCAAAGACAGTTAACTGCCCATTCTTGGAATGGTTTCCAGCCTCATAGAGGAATCATGCTGAATTCCATAAAATGGCATCGTGTATTAGAGGAACAGATATGTGTATGTGTCCACATAAAAGACAATTATTTTGTCCAAATCAAGGGAAAAAGTTGCTGAATATACTTCAAACAAGCACACTGCATACTTACTGCAAAGGTACCTCCTTTTCACAGCCAATGATGAGAAACTGGTGTTTCAAATTGCAAGCTTATGTTTCTCTCTAGTCTTAGATTTCACACCAATCTCAGCCAGCAAATTTTTTTGTGGGACCTCTTCTGAGTAAGAGAGAAAAGTACAGCTTGAAAAATACTCTCCTTTCACCTCTAGAAGGACAGGTAACAATATTCCCATAGTTCTTGCATATTTAACTCTGGAAGAGTCCGAGAATCAGATATTAACCAAATTGCTTCCCAACATATAAACAATGAAAAAAAAGCCTGAAAACAGGAAGGGATGTGACTGATACAAGAGGTAATTTGGGTAGATTCATCGACGGAGAGAGAAGCACTCACGTTGTCTTAGCTTGTCTGAGCTGCTTTCACAGATACCCCACAATGGGTTGCCTTAATAATGGGAACTTATTGGCTCACAGTTGAGACTAGAGGATGTCTAAGACCTCAGTGTTGACCAGGCTGGCTTCCTCCCTGAAGACTGTAGTGTTCTGATGCTGCTGCTAACAATTCTTGGGGTTCCTTGGCTTTCCCGTTGTATGCTGATGCCCTCTCCTTTCTCTTGCACTTCCTGCTGATTTCCTGTGTGGGTTCCTCCCTGTAGCTTTCTCTTTATGAAGGTTTCAACCATCTGGTTAAGGTCCCTCCTGGTCCTTTGGCCACACCTCACCTAGAAATGACATCTTCAAGAGGTCCCATTTTCAGTGGGTTCACACCCCCAGCAATGCTGATTAAGAAGATTTACTCTTGGGTGGAAGAATGAAAGCACACTTTTGAAGGAGTGGGTTTGAAGTTTATTTCCAACAGTTGCTAGAGGGCTCACCTTGGAGAATCTGCAAAACTCTCCAACTTTCAGTTGTCATCTCTATAAAATGGGGATGGAGTTAACTGTTAAATGTGTGGTCTAATGTGGAAATTGGGAGCTGAGTTTTACACTTCTTCATTGCAAACTTCAAATCCTAGTTCCTAGGTGGTGGGCAAGAACTATCATCCCTGAACCTCCGGTTTTTTCTTCTACAAACATGGATATTAATACAGAGGACTTGTGAGGATTAAGTAAGATAACATACAGCAAAGCTCATAAAAGTGAACCTGGCTCATATTTCATATAACATGTTAAAAAGTGCATGCACCATCTATTTTACTATTATTATCACTCTACCACCACTACTACTATATGAAACATCTGCAACACCTGCTATGGAGCAGGGATTCAATATCCATTACTTCTCTGTCCCCACTTTGTAATTTAAGCAAATATTCATAGGTTAGGCCATCATCCTTCCATGCTATGGGCAGGAACTTGTTCTTTGGCCATAATGTAAATGAAGAAATGTTTTGGCTCCTTTTCATGAGTTCTGGGTGGACCTGTATTGTGTCTTTCTCCTTATTCAAAAACCCACTGCAGATTTCATGCCTTTCATGGGTTGGTGATTTGCACAGCTGATCCACACAGAAGAAAAGAAGCTTGGGACATGGCTTGCCAGTGTCCCTTCTCCTTACATGGAGAATGTACCAGTTTCACTTAGAAAAACCATGGAATATATTGGTCCAGAAGCAGACACTATTTTTACTGGGAAAAGTGGGCCCCTCAAACTTTCTCTGCCAGCTGATTTTCCTGCTGCACCCTCCCTCGTCTTGTCTGGCGACCCACACTCCTTTCTCACTGGAAGTGAGATCTGAAGCTTCAGGAAAATGCTTGCCTGGCAGGCAGGCAGGACACATTTTATAAAAAGCCAAATGTCTGAAATTAAGATTTCAACCTGTGTCCCAGCAGCAGCTTCCTCCAGCTTTTACTTTCTACCCCAAAACTGAATTCAAAATTCCAAAAGTTCCTTTGGAAAGAAAAATCAAACCATTCCCTGAATCTGATACAAATGGATAGGATAGGGTAATGCTCCTTTAACTTCCTTGTAGGGGTCAAAATTCTGAAGGAGAAACATGAGTCCCCTGCCAGGGGAGAAGCAACCTTCCATGTAGGATGTTATTTGGCAGGAAGGACCCTGAAGGACAGCAACTTTCTATGGTAACTTTGAGACATCAGTGGCCCCACCCACCACTGAAAGCTCACCTTCACATGGCACTTGGTTCCTGGGGTAAGGGATTTCTGTTCGTTTTGCTTTCCTTCATTTTTGGAATTGTCACAATAGGCCCTTTAAAAAGTTATGTATCTGGAAATGGAGATGGCTCCTTTGTAATTGCTACAAACCTATGCCTAATTCCCATTTTGATCCATTATACCCAATTTCTAGATATCATCTCAGGGATAGACATGCAAACTCTACGGCTCACTGGTCCACATGCCTAAATCTTTCTGTTGCCAAGTTGGGCTCACTGTCCAATGCACATAACAGCCAATCTATGACACTGGGGTTTCAAAGAGTGAAAGAGCTTTTATTGCAAAGCCTGATGCAAGGAGAGCAGGAGGCTTGCTCCCTGAACTGGAGAGCTTCTGGGAGTTTTCAAGCATCTTGGCAAAGGCAGGCTCCTCATAATTAGTACAGTGGTTTCAGATGTCAAGATTAGAGATAGTCTAATTATGGAGCATGATGCTGACCAGCAGTAGGGGTGTTCTCTGACCGAAGCACTCCAATGACCAATTCCTAAGACACCAGGGTTTCAAAGAGAGGAAGAGTATATGCTAAGCATGAAGCAGGAGGACAGATGGCCTAATGGCCTGAAAATCTGTCTCCCTGAGCGGCAGTAACTCTGAGAGTTTTATAGTATCAAAAGATGGGCAGGTTTTAGGTAATGAGCACAATGACTAGACATGACAAGGTTCGAGGTCATCTCATCATTGAGCATGCGCAGATTGATCACATGCTTAGTCACAGAATGTGTGTAAGAAAGTGGTGGCCTTAACGTGATGATGGGCATGATTTTTAGTATTATAATGAGGTATAAGTGACTTATGGTTAAAGTTGAAGCTGCTGTGCATGTCAGGTGGGCCCACTGTGGTTAGACCCAGCTCTGTTTAGCAAAATAGTTTAGGAATGGGGGTGGATTAGTTCTGGGCTGATTCAGTTTTCCTTGTTAATAAGCATTAGGGGCTTTCTTTTGTGATCATAAACTCTAAAGTTGAAAAACAGGATTAGAGGGTACAAATGGGGCTAGTCACAAGGTTTTTACAATCACAAGATAAAGGTTTATGTAGTTATCAAATCATTGTCAACGATCAAGGCAGTTGGGTTACAATTCAGTAATTTCAAGTATTTCCTTCTGGCTATACTAATATGCTGGAAAGTAGGAAAAGCATCTATATAATGATTCAGTCATCATAATTATTTACTAATTCTTAATTTCTTGGTCACAAGCATACACAGACAGCTTACATATTTGGTCATAGGATGTATATAAGCAAAATGGTAGCTCAATATGATTATGGTGGTAATTTTTAGTATTACAATGAGCAGATGTGCCTATAGGATAAAGTTTTGTGCTACTCTGTATGTCAGGCAGGCACCTCTGGTTAGGACTGGCTCTATCTGGTGTGATAAGGTACGAACTGGGGTGGGTTGGCTCAAATTTCTTCATTAATACACATTAATGGGGCTGTTCACAGAGTCACAAGACTTTGAAGTTATAAAACATAAGTCCAGGGTCACTAGATTATCATGGGGCTGTTCAGTCACAGCCGTAAAACGAAGCTTCCAGGCATCTGGCTACAGCTCAGTGAGTTATATCAGTGATGAGTATTTTCATTATAGCTACATTATAATATATCAGAAGGTTAAAGCACGACTAAGTAAAGTTCAGTAAGCTATCATTATATTTGATAGTTATCGGTCACATTTTGACCCATCGTCCACAGGTCCAGAAGGAATTCCAAGGCACCCAGCTCAATGTCAGAGCTAAATTGGGCCCCACCCATCAGCCAACCTCATCCACTCCCTTTGAGATGAAGGATTGAATTGAGTTTTGGGGGAAATAAAGCAATTTGTCCACAGTAAGTCACGCACCTCATGGTAAAACTGGGACTCAAAATTAAGATCTCTCTTCCTTATTCTAGACTGCCCCTCCTCCTGTTTCTAAGCAGTGGGAATTTCCTGAGCCACTGCTTAGCTGGACACATTATCCCTCTATAAGATTAAAAATGGTCTATTCTCAAATGGACTACAAATGTTAAATTGTTAGTAACGACTTAAGCATATTAAAATACGATCTATTCTTAGGCAGATGACACACACATCTATGCCAGAATTCTCCCTCTGAGTTCACTTAATATTCTGTATATGGGATAATGTCTCTCAGTACTCAGCCAGTGCATATTTAAGGAGAGCCAGCCTGATGCTTAGCCCTTTTCTAGGTGCTGTGGAGAAGACAGGGGAAGACACTGTCAATACAGATTTCAAAGAATGAAGATTCCTGTGGAGGAAATTTAGAAGGAAGGAGTCCAAAAGGTTTGGTTCCCTGAAGTCTTTCAGATCCTGTTGCTGGGCATGTGGGAGGGCAGAGATTTATGCAGGCTCTTACTGAGGCAATAGCATATCACATTGCCCAGGTCAAGGGAAAATTCTTGATGCTTCAAAATGAAATGTGCTTTCTTTGCTTAAATAAAGTGTCCATGTGTGAGTTTAATTTGCACTGAAGGAGGACAGGAGCAAAGGCATCTGCAGTCAGGGAACCCATAAAACCTCACGAGACACCACTTTCTTTCTCAGCAGAATAATAGCTAAAAGTTAAAGATGATAGTGACTTTTAGTCTAGGAGGCTTTATGCTGACAGATCTTTTTCCTGTTTGCTTTATATCTAAATGGAACAATGAGTTTCCTTGAACAAAGTTGTCTGTAGAATTTAGTCCATCCTGGTTCCAGAAGGGTTGATTTGTAGCCCAAGGTTTGCAAAGAATTTTGACTTAGCTTTAAGAAGAAAAGCCTATCTTGAAATGATTCCAAACTTGGTCCAACTTCTTTTCTTTAATGAATTAAGTGCCATCTTCTATCCCTAGTTTTTAGAATGTCATAAATTCATAAAACTCTGAAGTTCATAAAGGGCTTTCTCATTTTCCTGCATAGAGAGAGAGAGAGAGGGAAGTTCTTCAAGTTAGAGATGAAGAAACTAAATTTCAGAAAGGGTAGGTGGCTTGCCCAAGGTTATGTGGCTAATAAGTGGCAGAGTTAGATGAGAACTGAAGTCTTCACAGATTTAATCCAACACACTGTCACACTCTAATGCCCTAGAATTAGAAGGAAGAAAGGGGAAGTAAGTAAGATAAAAGAAAGAGTTGACACTGATGGTGACTTGCTAGGATAACCCACCTTCCTGAAAAGTGAAACACTGAAAAAGAAAATCAATTCTATTTGTATATGTTTTACAGCTCTCACCATTGTTATATAAAATGAAAAATTAATGAACACCTGTAAAATTTCATTGCCCAGCTCTCTGGGGCTATAATTTAAAGTTAATGTTATTTTCTATATTAATAGTCGCCCTCAATGATGTTTCCTTTTAAATTAATACAGATGCCAGGTGATTTGGAAAACCGAATAGATCTAGAGGAGCAGCTCAAATTGCTCACTCACCAGACCTCTAATTTGAAAAGCAGCTCAGGAGCAATTACTACACTGGAACCTCACCTGGGGTCATTAAGATGCACACAAAAGCCACTCTTTAGGAATAACATCCCCTACTTCCTAGCCTTCAGAAAGGCTCATAGTAATTGCAGAGTAGAATTCCATTAGCACAATGCTCTCCCTCTGACTTCCACTTTCAGTTTCAGTTTTTCAAACATTTTCCTTAAACATGACTGTTGACTCCAGCTCCAGCGCAGGAGTTGGATGATGCATTCTTTTCCTAAGGTGGTGATGATCATCTCATGGGCATTTCAGAGGAGGAAAGGAAACTTCCTAAGTCTGAGACCTAAACTTAGTACTCAGAGACTTGCTCAAGGTACTGCACACCCTCCTAGTTGTGTTTGCTTCTGGCAGAACTGAAGCTGCAGCCCACCTTCCTTTGGCCTTCAGCCTGACCTCCATCGGCCTCCTAAAGGTTCCTGAGTTTATTGCTCTTTTTTTTTCTCTCCTGATCAAAGACATAATTAGTCCCTTGAACAACGAACAAAGGAAATGTGTGGGTGTCTCTCCTGACACTGGCTTGAAGTTATTCTGATAAATTAGCCTGATTTATTGTTGAATTCCTTAAGCACAGTGAATATTTCGTGTTGAACCATGTCAGGCTCTCGCATGTACCCAGTCCTTTCCTGTACAACTCCAAGTTTGCTTTTGAAGTATAATTTAATGGAGGTCATAGAATTAATGGACTCCACATATAATCAGTAATACACACATTCCTGGTATATATATATATATATATATATATATATATATAGTGCATGTGTCACTCTAATAAAAAATATATACGAATCGAAAATATGTCTGGTACAGCATGCCCAGAAAATGCAAACTAAAGATGAGATAACTACAAATAGAAGTTGTGTTTTTCCAATATTTTGATGAATCACCTTATTCTCTTCTACACTCAAGACGTTAAAATGCTCTCCTGATGCCATTGGATTAACCACCAGGTCCTACTTGCCATTTTCTCTCTGATGGCCCTGCTGGATTTGGTAGGGAGAGTGGTCTTGATATAGTTTGTTTGATTTTTTTCTTTCTGCATCTTACCTGGGTAACAAGGTGAGCAGGGCATGTGAGTGGTGACAGAGGCTCATGTCTCTGGGCACCTGGCACTTCAGGTAAAGAACATTGAGACTGAGGCCCCACTGTAGCTTTCTCCAGTGGTGTGACATCTTGGATGAATGTCCATAGGTATTGATTAAATTGCTCTTATATAAAATTACTTTGAACCACAGAGAATAGACTAAGGAGGCTTATCCCAGCCATTCCTTAGACTTGTGGTTTTAGAATTATAGTGGAGCCTTAGAAATCATTTTGCTGGTAGGAACACAGAGAAGTTCCCAGCTTTACATAGCCTGTCCCAATGGGTGGCAGATCTGATGCTCAATTTCTTATGTGCTCATTCCTGCTCTGGTAGAATGCTTTAAGGTGGAGAAGGATTGGATTCCCCAAGCATGCCCAGCCCCCACTTCCTACCTTCTTAGATTCTTTTTGCTCTTCATGCCTGTCTTAAGAGAACGTATATTGTCATGAGATTTCACATGCGGCCTTTTTTTTTTTTTTTTTTTCTGATTTAAGGTTTTCTTTGTACCATTTTATTGTAAAATAAAGCATAGATACAGAAAACTACCCAAAACAAACGTAGAGCTTAGCGATTCATTACAAAGCAAACCCTATTGTAACTTCCACCCAGACCAAGAAATAATGGTTGCCAGTCCCCCTGGAAGGTCCACCTGGGCTGTCTCAATCACAGCCTTACTTGTAGGCACTACAAAAGGCTATTGTGGGTTCATTTCCGGTGCCTGCCCATGCAAAAAAAAAGGCTGTTGTGGTACATGATGGAGAAAGACAGGGTTGACCAGTAAGCCCATTTCCTTGGACATTTACTAAAGATCTACTGTTTGCCAGGTGTCATGAGTGGATAGCAAGAGGCACTGAAAGCCAAAATTTTGACTGCAGGTAGTTTAAATCCAGCCATGGAAGTAGACATGTGAATACACCACTTAACTTCAAGGTCATAAACACTGTCCTACTGCAAGAGAGAGAGGTTGACGACACAGCTTGGTGATGGAGGACTTCATAGAGAGGAAGCAGCATTGTACTAAAACTTGTTTATTTAACTGTCTAATATACATATATATATATAAATTTCTAATCATGTTTTCAGAGTGGGTATCTCTTCACTTCTGTTTGGGAGCAGGAAGTACAGAGGGGGTGCAGAGTCTGAGAAGAGGGTAGCTGGGATGGGCCTTGCCTACTTCTCAGCAGGTTTGGTATGCGGTTTTTCTCTAGACCTTCTCTGCACTACCCTTTACCCTTAATCCCCAGTGACACTAATGCAGAAGCTCCGTCCCAGGGCTACTTTCTCTCCCTCTCCCTTCTGGAAACACAGGCCTCCTGTGTTGGGATGGACTGACCATCCCTCTCGGGACTGCCCCACCACTGCCACCGGGGATGCTCCTTTGCTGATTTGAACTCATTTTATACTTTAAAAAAATCTTTGTTTCTTTTTCCTTCTCTTTGTTCTGCCAGGTGTCATGAGCGGATGGCTAGATTGATTATTAGTTTTAAAAAATCTTGGCCATTTTAACTATGTTTTCCAAGAAGTATTCCACATTATCTGATTGTGGAAGCATCCTATGTTTATTTCACAATGCAGTATTTACTCTTGCTCTCTGAAGTTTCCCCCTGTTCTTTGCAGTTTCTGTTTTCTCCTGTGATTCCTTCTTATTGGTGTATTGTTTGTCCATCTAGCCTTGGCTTGGCTTGAGCCTGTATCTGTCTGTGTGTTCTGAGGGTGGAGCACTGAAAATCTGCCCGAGCCCTGCTGGGAGGGGATGGGGTTCTGGTTGGTGAGCTTTACTGAGATGGAAGTGGGTAACTGGTCATCCACAAAGCACAGGAATCCTTATCTTAAGATCATTTGTCTGAAGTCTTAAGTTCCCCCAGAGTAGACTCATCCAGCTTCCCGGCTGAAATATGTGATTTGCTGTGAGTTTTCTGGAAACAGTACTATGGTAATATCCCAAGGAGGTCACCATTCCATAGGGGTAGGCTCACTTCCTCTTGTTTTGAACTCTGCTCTTCCTGACCTTCCACTTGTCTGGTGCTTTGAGTCTTGAGATGCTCCAGAGAGTACAGCTTAGATTTCCTGTGGGTGTGTATTGGGGTGGGTGGATTAGAGAAGGTGGGATAGCCATTTTGTAAGGGATCAGGGAAGGCAACGACTCTTCCAACCAGCCTCTCTTGTACACCTCCCCACCTTCCTGGTAGCAGACATTCCCTAAGAGTTTCTCTTTCCTGGGGTGAATCAGCTGGCTGCCTGTTGGCAGATCCTGCCCTAGGCATTTAGATCACAACTCCCCTAGTTCAATCTGTTATACAGCCCCTTCCATTTTTCCACCTTATGATATTTGTTAAAACTTCTCCAATTCTCTTTGTCCATATGGGTAATACCTTTTGAGGTTTGGAGAGATAAAAGAAATTAATGGGCATGGCCAATTTGCTATGTTTTAATCTGTAATCAGTAGAATTCATTGCCTTCTCATATTAGCCCATCTCCTGGACTTGAATCCTCAGTGAGTTGATTGCATCTATGGCTGATTGCATCTGCAGTCAACTAAGAGGAGTTCCTTCTGCCATGAGAGAGTGTGACTCAGGAACCAAGAAATTGTCAGGGCCACTTGAAGGGCCAAACTATTTTCATAATAATATGAAGAAAATATTTGCCTTTTTTTACTCTCATGAGAGCAAAATGGAGCTATCATCTATTGGGGAAGACATTAATGTGATTTGTAAAAATGGAAAACAATGTTCCTCTTTGCACTAACTTTTTTTTAACTTTGAAAAATGCAGTTATTTTCATAAGAAATGTGGTAATCATGTAATCATTATAGTTATTTTTAAATGAATGAATAGATAAATACTTTTAAGTATCTGCAGTTTTTATATCCAATATGGTAAGTATTGATAGATAGACGCTATATAAACAAACACCTTCATCGGGATCCTCAGTAATTTTTAAGAGCATAAAGATCCTGAGCTGAAAATTTTGATAGTAAATGCAAGAGGCATGGAGCCTTCCTTCTGGGAGCTTTGACGGAGTGGTCTGCTGGCAGCCCCCAAACATTCAGCCCTTCTTGCTGGCACCCTCGTCTGCGGGAGCTGGAGCTCTGAGAACTCCATTTCCTAGAATCCCTTGCCAGGAGGATTCCAGATTAGATTCTGCAAATGAGAAGCGTTCTCACAATATTTGAAAGACAGACGAAAGCCAAATTGTTGCTCCACAGAACGGACAGATGTCTGGGCTTCAACAGACCTGAGATTTTTCAGCAGCTCTGGGCATTCCTAGAATTACTGGCTTCAGTGGTTCGTGTAACTGTGATTATCACCAACAGTTTCTTGCAGTTCCTGAAATTTCCTGACACTCTTAAAGCTAGCAGCAAACTCACAATTGTTCCTCCCACCCTTTCTATATCTTTGTAACTATCAAATTTTCTTTATTTGTATCCCTTTCGGCTTGGAATACCTGGGTAGGTTTGGTTTTCCAGAAGTAGCTTATTTTGTAGTTGGGGAGTCAAAACAAAAGAGAGACCAAATAAATAAGTATCCAAATATCCAAATAGTTACACAATATTTAAGTACAGTGTATATACTGTGATAAGTATAAAGAAATAAGATGTTTATATTTTAACATTTTAATAAAAAAATCTAATGAATTTACTTTAGATTCACTCATGTATTAAAATATACCCTATATACATACAATGTACTTTGTTCAAGTATATTGATTAAGTATCTGTGTTTTATTTTCTAAGAAGATATGAGTTGCTTTTTTCTATATTCCTAGGTGTGAGGAAATAATTCATGAAGTTATATTGGAAAAATGACATTGACTTTTAAGGTATGAATACCAGAAATGAATCATTGTCACAATGATTTGTGAATGTGTTATGAGACTTTACAGATTCTTAACATATGGAAACGTTTTACACTGAGATTCTTGGGAACGTGATTTAGGATCTTGTTACATCATACTTTGATATACAATACCGATTTGCTGAAATGATTAGAAAGCAAAATTTCCATTAATTTTTATTTTAATTTCTTAAAATTGTTCTGTTTTACTTACTCTTCAGAACATTTTAGCACAATCGAAGTTACATGAAATGCGAATAGTAAATGGAATAAAATCCTTAGATTGCAACAATGAACTATATTTTACCTCAGCTTGGCAAAAATAAGCAACATTTGTCTTCAATAATTATTTAATTCAAATATTTTACCAAAGTTGTAGGGATGACATAAATGTCATAATTATGTGTGTATGTATGTGTGCACACTTATACAGCAGAATTAGATTTCCCTGAAACTGAAAGCTATCTATCTTCTTAGGTTTCTAAGACAGAAAATGATGTGGTATGATGATATAAAAATTTGTAACTTGAAACAGCCTTAGACGCCAAATATCCCAGTTTATTCATTTTCCAGATTTCAAAAGCAAGATGGGGGCTAGTGATTTTTCCACGTACACCCCAGAGAGCAGCTACAGCCTCCATGCTAAAGCAGTGAGTGGAACCCAAGCCACCAGCCAGATTTAAATTTTCTGGGATTTGCATTATGAGAACTGTAGACATTTATGCCTTTTTCTGAATATACGATTATCCATTGTGTTGTGTATACTTTCTAATAGCTAGATATTCTTCCCTAGAGATTATTGCCAATTCCTTCCCTCAGCAATGTTATTCCTTAAGTGACAATTCTCCCCTTTGAGAATTTCAGAGGAAACTGTCTTTAAAGAAAGTGGAGGGTGGGCCACGGTGGCTCAGCAGGCAGAGTTCTCGCCTGCCATGCCGGAGACCCGGGTTCGATTCCCAGTGCCTGCCCATGCAAAAAAAAAAAAAAAAAGTAAAGAAAGTGGAGATGAATCAAATTAAAATGGGCACTTTTAACTAGGGATTCTTTTTCAGGAAGTTCTAATGCTGTCATGGGAAGAAACTTGGTGTCAAACCTCGCTTCAAATAACTATCAGTATCTAGCAAGTAACTTACATCCTGTTTGCCCTACACGCCTGAGAAAACAACTTTAAGTTTCAGAGAAATGTAGTTCCTGCAAACTACTTCACCTTCTTAGGCCTCAGTTTCCTGGTCAGCAAAGCGGGGGATCATATGAATCTACCATGACTGCTGCAGGGATGACACAGTAAATGGACATCAAGGACCTTGGCATTAATCAATATCTAAAAACATCAGCTCCCTCGTACCTTCACCTTTGGATTACAATGGGTGTGAGCGGTGAAAGTCAGTTGATTCTGTTACCATTTTCATTGCGTCATGTACACTGAAATTTAGAAATGCTAGGGCATGAAGCATGGTGGAAACCATCTTCATAGGGATGAATTCTGTGCTTATAATCAGTACCGAGAAGAGGGGAAAGCTATGGGATTCAGTGTATTGGCCCTGAACTTCAAAGGTGAATCATGTTATGTATTTCCCAGTTAAGCAGGTGCTATGAAAAGTACTGTCCAAGTATCAGGTTTGGATTTTCAGCTCCCTATTTGTCAACTCTTCTTTAATCTATCTCATTTCTACTATGTTCCATTAAAGCCTTAAAATGTATTTTTCTTTCCAGTAAATATCAACATAATATCCCTCGCAATTAATTATTAATAACCTGTCAAAATGAGGTAGTGTTTTTATATTCATATTAAATCAAAATAATCCACATTTTTCCCAATTCAGCTTCTATGGGTAACTCTCTCATTATCTCATGATTAGTCAGATCTTTATATGCTAAAATAAATAGGCTACCAAAAATATACTTAAGGAAAACATAGTATTTTACATTTTTTTTAAGTTTTTTTCTCTTCAAAATAGGCTTATCTGTTTAGAGTACCATTAGCTTTGAAAAAATTAAATTACTATAGGAAGAATGACGTGGCCATGGTCAAATGAAAAATGAAGAGCTGTGTTTTAATTATTTTAAAATTGCTACTTTATAACATTTTCATAAGAGGTGCTGATGAACGAATAAATTGACTACCTTCTTTACCTAGTGGTAATGGGTAGTTAATGGACAAAACTGATGTTCGAGGACAACAATGGAGTAAAAACCAGAAAGGATGAAAGGGGTTATAAAGGAAAGAAGTGGATTATAGAGGAAGGAAGTGGGTTACAGAGGTAGGAGGTGAATCATAAAGGAAGGAGGTGGGTTAGAGAGGAAGGATGTGGGTTATTGAGGAAGGGAGTAGGTTTTTAAGTGAGTAGGACACTAGAGGTAGAGAGATCCTTGGAGGACAATCTAATGTTCCAAACCCCTTGTCTTATAAATGGGGAAAATTGCAAGAAAATGAGAAAGTGACACTAAATAGAGAACTTGTCCCTGGAAAATCAAGAGTTACATGTAGCTTTATCTGCACATGAAACCCAGGTATGAAGTGTAGGCCCTTCCCTTAGCTTAAATTAGATTTAGAGCCAGAACGGTCAGGTTTTGCTGTCAATGTTGATTGGATCATCAAACTAATTGGGGATTCTCCTCGTCTCTACTAAATGTCATCCTTTGCACACCCAACCTGTGTGTCTGCAGGAAAGTAAAGGTCAGGTCTTGCTCCCTTGTAGCTACTGGGACAGCGTTTAGCCCCACGCCTTCTGGCTCAATGTTGTGCCTGGGAACTGTACTCTTGCCATCCCATCTATGGTGGCTTCCCTGTTGTTTTCATCCTGCTGTCACTCTCTAGTTACTAAGCACCTATGATATGCACTGCCCTGTGCTAAGTGCTTATCGGGGATATACAAGTACCTGCCAAGGCCCCTCCCCTTAGGAGTTTATAATCTAGTTAGGAAATAAGTGGGTGGTTGGAGAAGCAGCTCACAGACCCCACGCCTCCACCTGCATGTGTGATTCATCAGTGTTGGGGTTCAGAAAGGAGGCAGCCTCGAGATACTGCCCTGGGTTTGAACAAGACCATGAAATGTGGCTTGATTCTGGATATATGAAGACGGGAACTATATTCTAGAGAAAGGAACAGCATGCACACATACTTTAGATGGGCAATGGGCAACATATAGTCTGGGATCCAAAAGGAAAATCATCTGTGGGGTGGAGGACTCAGGGTGGGCACAGTAGGATAGGTGTGTTTCAGGGGGATTTGAATACCAGGCTGAAGCACTTCATCTCCTTACATGTAACAATTGTACTCACTACTAGCCTATGGATAATGAAATATCCATTTCGGTTTTGCAGATGTGGAAACTGAGGGTTAGTAAAATTAAGTCACTCATCTCAGTGGTATAAACTTATCTCAGTGGCTTCTGAGTTTTTGCTCTCCACAATATCCTAATAGGATTAGGTTTGAACTCATTCTAGAGACAGAAACCACTGGGCTTGTAGGAAGCTGAATGATAGAATAAAACTGATGTTTAAAGAAGATTAATCTAACCAGTGAATGGGGAAAGAGGTGGAGGGAGAAGTCACAAGAATCTACTGGAAGGCCCTAGAAGGCAAAGAATCAACACTGATATTGCACTTTGTAGATGGCATATGTGATCTCATTTTAACCTCGTGGCTATCCCATGATGTAGTTATATGAACATCCTCCTTGTTTACAGTGAGAACGAAGGCTGGAAGTTTGGTGGCACATAGTTTACAAAAGGGAGAAGAGCATTAGCATGCAGGTCTTCAACTCCCTTACGCAGCTGCTGGGCGACAGCATTCCACCATGGAGTGATGAAAACTTGGACTGGTGCAATGCAAGCTGGAACTAAAACGTGTCTTCAGTTTTGTTCTCATGGAAACTAGTTTTGTAGTACTGGCTCCACTGTCTGCTCTCATTTGCTTATCTGTTTGCCTCCCTCACTGGACCTGAACACTCCAAAGGCAGGTTTTCTGTCTTATTCTTTGTTATCTCCATGCACAATATAGTGTCAGGCTATAATAGACATTCAGCAAATATTTGAAGAATTAAAAAGAATGAATGACTAATACTTAAAGACTTATTGCGCGTAAGTGACAGAAAAGAATCAAAAGTGACATGGAATTTTCTAGCCTAGTGATATGAGTGAGAGATAGGAGGTGGATTTTCTTGGAATTCCGTTTTTGACACACTGAAATGAGGAGGATTCACATGGGGACTAGAACCCACTGGCTCCCATGTGAGTCATTTTCTCATGGGTCTTTAAGAGCGATCGCTACTAAAAAAAAAAAAAGAAAGAAAAACAACTTTATCAAATGCTCTAAGTCTTTGAAAGCAATTGAGAATAAAATTCCCTGCCATCTAATATCCCTCCTCCTAAAAATAAAAGTTTTTAATCTTAAAAAGAGCAAAAGACGCCTTTCTTTTCCAGTACGCTAAGGCACCATGCTGTGCCAAGCAGGTGTTTTAACTGTTTAAGCCTCACAATGAAGCTAAGGGGGAGGCGCTATCTTTATCCCCAACTTAGGGGGAAGGTGGAGAATGAAGTTGAGTAGCTTCCCTAAGGAAGCTTACTTGCCTGTCCCTCCTCTAGGTGATAAGTAGTTGTGCTGGGATTTGAACCCCAATATTCTGACTCAAGGGCCCCCTCTTTGCCACTGTACTACACTCTCGGTTCTGCCGGCCTGTTGGCTGAACTGTGTGGAGAAGAATCCAGCCAATCGAGCTCTGAGTAATGGGCAGTGGGAATTCCAGTTTCATAAAGTAACCTTTCCAAAGTGGGAAATGGGATGATACCTTGCCTTGCAACCTGTTGAAAGAATGACCTGAAGCCAATTGCCTGATCACCAGCACCCCATTTTTGAATGAGCTTCTGCTCTGTCACCTTCTCTGATTCTGCGACAACATGACAGGATGCTCTCCCAACCACAACACCCAAAGAGCTAGACTATGCTGGATTTTTAAGTCTTTTTGTTTCTCTTTCACTGTGGGAATTATTTTGGCATGGGTGAATTCAGCAGCAAAACTTTCTCAAGTGAAAGAAACTAAAAATATAATGGGTCTCACAGAACAGCAAAGAAGTGGAAGTGACGAGGCTTGAACTTCAGTAAACGTGGCAGTGCTATGTGGGATGGGTCAGAGGAGATGCAGTGCCATGCCCACCCCACAGCAAACCTCTTATGGGTCAGGAAGGAAGCTCCAGAGATGGGAAAGTGGTGGAGCTGATCACAGGAGGGCAGCTCCAGGGCATCGCTTTGAATGGGCTCGTGGCCTGATGTGAGGTTGATGACTCACCAGGATGAGGTGATTTCCCCATAAGTTGTTCACCTGGCTGGTGGCACGTAGGGCAATGGGTGCATGAACAATCAGTGTTCTCCTGGAGGCCCTCATGAAGGGCGGAGGAGGCAGCATCCCAGCCCATGTTTGGGAAGGAGGCTCGGTGGTCTGCACATGGGAGGAAAAGCCTGAGCTGCTGTGAGCTTGTCACTGGCTGGTGGCATCCCACGCAGTGCCTACGGGTGGCCCACGAGAGCTTGTTTGCGGCTGTGGCAGGGTCACACGGGTTGTTCTCTGCTGAGCTTACAGCTCCAAAAGGAGGGGATGATGGGAGGACAAACCTACTGAACCAGCCAGACTCATGCGATCAGCCCTGCTGGTCAGTGGAGGAAGTGGAAGGGGTGTGGCCACCAGCCTCCCTTCTCACTTCTCTGTTTATATCTAATCTGGGGGCCACCTGCAGTCCCTCCGCCTTTGTTCCCTTCTGAGGACTTATTTCTAACACCCCCTGTGTTTGGTGACTACATCAGGGTTCCTCTCCAGGCCTTCCCTCCCTTTTCCTGGGCCGCTCGCCTGGTCCCTAAGCCTAGCTGCCTGGGGAGTTGGTGCCCTGGGCAGCTCCACCTGAAGCTCTGGTATAGAGGCAGCTGCCCCGCCAGCCCAAATTTCAATAGCTCAAGAGTTTGGCTGACTATAGACAGCCTTTTCTAAAGAGTTGCAGGATGGGAGGGGTTCTCTTGACACTGCCTTGGCCCTGGCTTAGGCTCTTAGGTAATCAGAACAAAGACATAGCACTGAGGTTAGAAGCCCTCCTGCTGCACCCACTGTGGCCTGGAGCCTCTGTGGAGCTTTACCAGCCACCCCAACACACTGGCACATTTTAGGGTTCCTGGAGGGAAAAGGAGGCCTGGGACATGGCCAGATATCTTTGGGCAGACCTAGTAATGACTGGGCTGTATTCCTAATCCATCCTGGCCTAGAAAAGCTCTCCCACTGAAGACCCTTTCTCTATCTCTAAGCCACATGTCCACGACAATTGACGCCAAACATGATCTCGGCGATCTGCTAGCCGCTGCATGATACCTGGGGTGAGGGGACATATGTGTGGGAGCAGCTAAGGATGGCCAGCTTCCTCTGTGCTGATTTTAGGATCCCTGGACAATCCCATGGCCCAACATGATCTCGGACACAGGCTTGCCAGGCTGCTGGGTTCTCCATTTGGAATCCTAACGTCCTCTGTGCCAACCCCTGCCCCAAGCTGTTTGCCTTTGAGAAACGGGATGGAGGCAATACCAGGGATTCGAGGCAGGGCCTCGGGCATTTCCTGAAGGTGTAAGTCTGGAAGCCAGAGACCCTCAAGGCCCATGTGCAGAGTCTCTGAGCAGTTGAGCACGCCACCACCAAGGGGCAGTACGGGGGCGTTTCCCCACCTCCTCATTTCATCCTTAACCAAAGTCAAATCCAGTTATGTTCCTGCTCTGGGGCCTCATGGGTCCCAGAGTCAGCATTAAACTTTAAAGCAGTGGGAACGTTGATTCAATCTGGAAGCCTCATTAAAAACAGGCTGGATTTTCTCTTTGTAGCCAATACCGAGCACCGTTTTACTAGTAGCATGTCGCTCTAAAATAGCCATTTTTACTGGTTTCTAGATCCCAAATAAAAATGCATTATTTGCAATTATATAATGCCCCTGCCCTGAGTTTTAAAACAGAAAACCTGCTTGCTGTGTTTTAAATTTTAATCCATATGATTAAAATTTAAAAGTGCATGAGGGCAGCAAGATATACCAGAGACAGATCCACACATTGATTAATTTGTTAATGTCATGTGTCAGATATTGCCCTGGAAATTAGGGGTACAAAGATATGTGAGCTATAGTTCCTGCCCTCAGGGAGCCACGAACTTATGGGGGCGTCAGACACAAATCACAGAAGACACAGTTCCTGGCTCTCTGGTACACTCAGGATGCTGCGTGCTGAATAAACTTTGTGGCTTTTATGAAAAAAATGAATGCATTTGGAAAATGGGAAGGAGAAACACAATAGAATCATTTCTGGAATGATACCAGCTCGGGAAACCAGGCAGATTCATGCTCTCAGACCTTTGGGTAACACTCGTTTGATGAGAATTTTTTACTTGATCAAACCTATTACAGCAGATTATGGCATTCAGTGTGTGTGTGTGTGTGTGTGTGTGTAACAAATTAGGGTAAATGGCTTCCTCATTATTAAAGAGAGAATTTTTTCTCTTTAATTAAAGTTTTCATAATTTCCCAAGATATATTTTCTTGGGACAAATGCATGGTATGTGGGAATATGTACACATTGAAATGGGAATCGAGGGAGGCCTCATAAAGTGTTGACAAGTTTGGAAGAACGTCCAGTTTTTTATGGAAATGGTAGTAAAATAACGTCACTGTGTCACAGGCCAGGTGCTGCCTACTTGCTTCGTGTGTCTTCATTCTAATTAAACGGCAAAATTGAGCCCTTATTTTTTTGGCACGGTTAAACGTATGGTTGAGTGCCCTGAGCACAAGGGAGGGATTTGCAAACTCTGCATCTTGGTCCCAGATCTGTTATTGACTTTGTAAAAGTCATTTCACCTCTTGTTTCTTCTTTCTCTTGAGTGCAATGGAAATCATTAAATGGTCCATCTCACTGGGCTACTGTGATTAATGTCACAAATGATGGGAATGTACTTTGCAAATTCAAATTGGTATTGAAATGCTGATGCTGGCCTGAAGCTGAAAGCCTGTGTCCTGCTACTGAAGGAGCCCTGCTGCCGGCTTCCTGTCCCCTCTCTTCTCTCTGAATATGACCAGCATTACCCAGCCCTTCTTCCCTTACTTGGCCCTCTGTGTGCCACAAACGTACACCATTTCAAAGATATTCAGAAAGATGCGTCATCTTGATGTTCTTATAGAGAGAAAGCTAGAGATTTGTTGTAAGGATTTGGTTCATGAGATTGTGGGAGCCGGCAAATATGAAATCCTTAGGAGAGGCAGGCAGGCTGGAAATCCCAAGGGGACTTGATATTGTAGTCATCTGAAAGAATTTCTGCTGGAAACCACAGTTCTTGCTTAAAGCCTTCAGAATGAGGCCACCTACATTCAAGAATAATCAACTTTACTTAAAGTCCACTGATTGTAGATGCTAATTACATCTATAAAATACCTTCTAGCAACTTCTGGAATAGCAGTTGTTTGAGAAAACAATTGGGTCCCGTAGCCTCGCCAAGTTGACACATGAAATTAACCATCATAGTGGGTTTCTCCTAACCAGACAGTGAGCATGAAAGCAGAAATCTAGCTGCTATTTTCTTTTTCTTCTGAATTAACTGTCACAATACCTGGCACACGCAGCTGCCCATAAAGGTTGGTTGAAAGAATGATGAGGAAAATCAGCTGGCTCACAAAATTGCTAATAGGAGCTTGAAAATCACATTTTCCATGCAGATTCAATAATAAGTAAAATAACCATAGAATAATAGCAAGGAATCCTAATCAATTTACCTCAATTTATATATAAAATATAAATGTAATACATTCCACAGAATTGGCTTTCAGAAAAAAAAAAATGGCTTTCTACTTTGGTCTTTGTGGTCTTGTTTGTTTGCTTGGTTTTTCACAGTCAGATTTTTCTGCAAATCTGAGTGCCCCAAAGTACGAAGGAATGGAGAGAGAGGCTAGCTCAGATGTGTATTGTAGAATTCCAGACCAAACCTAATTAGCTCACACGGGAAAATGTAATTTTGGTCAGATGAATTCTATTCTTGTTTATTCCTGAGCATCCAAAGGATATTAAAATGTGAAGATAGAGAGCAGATACGAAAGCCTTCAGAACCTACTGTTATTTTTTGGAAGCCTGATGTTATTTGAGAATTGGAAAACAGCATACCTTCATGGTCTAACATTTTTCAAATTTAGAGGTGATTCTCAAATCCCACCTATAATGACTGGTATTGGGATTTCAGAAGTCTGTTCTTTCAGGGCTCTTTTAGGAAGAAGTAGCCACATTTCAAGACTTTCTAACAACTTACAGAATGTTCTACCAAGAAAGGAAAAAAGAAGTTGGTATTATTCAAAGGAAGAGTTATGGTTCTCCTATATTACCACACATCCCCCAAAAAGCTGTTGTTGAAGGGAAAATAGATTATTTCTTGGAAAAAAAATAGGTTTAAAAGCCATTTTGAGAAGGAATGCTTGATTTTTAAAGAAAAAAAATTGCTTGGCTCCATCTTCAATAAAGAGCTTTGCTAATCATTTTTGCTAATTACTTTGGTTAACTCATATTTGATGAAAAAATACATTGTGAAGAAGGCAGTGAAATGTAAGTTGCTCTCCCATGTAATTAGTTTGTTCTGGGAGCTCGTTTTTATTACTAAAATAATTTGTGGTAGGTGGTTATAAGCTGGAAGGCTTCAGGATAATATTTCCTATAAGAAACCTTCCCTACCGTGACAACTCATTTTATTCCTTGGAATTCAGACATGTACTTTTCATCTCATTCCATATGTACAGATCTAACAGGCCGGCCCTCGGCTGCCTGATGGCATTTCTGCGGCTTTCTGTTCACAGAGAGGATTAAAGTGGTCATGTGTTTTCTTGCAGGGAGACTATTTCTGCACCATATTTCTTGCTCCCACATATTGACATGCTGATACTGGTCTGAAGCTAAAAGCCTGTGTCCTGCTACTGAAGGAGCCCTGCTGCTGGCTTCCTGTCCCCTCTCTTCTCTCTGAATATGACCAGCATTATCCAGCCCTTCTTCCCTTACTTGGCCCTCTATTGAGCCAAGTAAGGCAGATTTGACACTGTCAAATCCCACTCCTCTCTTCTTCCCAGTGCCATTTGATTGCGTGGAGGTGGAGACAGAGGCATGCCTACACCTGGAGGGAACCCCCAATTTTAAACAAGGCACTGGGGCCAATGGCTGGGGGAAGCTGTGTCTTTGGATAAACCTTGTGGCATTTTATGAGTTCTCGTGTTCTTCAGCCTTTCTCCGTTTCACATGAGTTGAGTTTCCATGACAGCAGGCCCTGAGTTTATGCTGATCCAACAGGAAGACTTGGTTGGGGAACTCAAAACTTGTGAAAGGTCTCAGCTATTCTGTGATCGACAAAGAACTGTCATAAGCAGAAGTCCTAGATAGAGTTGGTTACTCTACAACAGACATGAGGGTTAGAAATGTATTCAAATATGCACCATTGAGCCTCTCATTGGGACAATTTTTTTTATTCATATCCCTGAGAGTAGCTCTATCATTGGCGTAGCCATATGCCATTTTCTTGTATCTCTATGACCCTTCTGGCCAAGAATATCAAATGATTGATGAGAAAACTGTACACTGCATCTTAAAATGAGGATAGACGTCCAGTGGGCTGTGGGGTCGCAGGTGGACGGGATGCCTGAGCTGTCCTTCCTCTGATGGTGGATCTGAAAGGAAGGATCCAGGCAGGGCTGGGCATCTGTCCTGGGGGTTCTCGATCGCCTTCGGAAGCTGACCTGAGCCGGGACCGCGTCTGTGTCCCAGCCAGCGGCTGCCGTCTTCTCGCTCCTTGATGCCGAACTTCAGCAAGATGCGTCGGCGGTGCTTCACCCAGCAGGGAAGATGCCGCTCCCGAATCTCGAGGTCCACGGAGGAGGTTTCACGCAGATGCCGGGCACTTCAGCCAGAGGGAGGCCCGCGAGCAGCTGGCTCTGGGCCAGGGCACAGGTGATAAAGTGACCGCGTGGGGCTCAGCCTGACCGGGGATCGGCGTCCTTCGGGGGCTCGTGGTGGACCATGAGGCTGGGCCTGAGCGACCGCAGGCAACTCTCTGGGTACAAAGGTCCTGCATGGCCAGATTTCTGCCGGTGCCTGTGCCCGCCCTTGCTGCTGTCACTTAGCAACTTCCTGTCCCCCTGGGGCCCTGGCCTGAGGCCTCCAGGGCTGGGCCTGGGTCAGCTCCAGGTCTCGGGCTGATGCTTTAATCCGAATCCCCTCTGCCCCTGCCCAGCAAGGTGCCGGGAGGACAGTCCGGAGCCTGTGTCTCCCTGCCAGGCTGCCGTGGGCCCCACCCCCACGCCAAGGCCCACCCGATGGTCTGGGGGACCCCACACCCCATCCACCTCAGCCATTAACACTGCTTCACTTGGAATCAGCAACCACTAACACTGGGCTTAAATGCTTTTATTTACTAGGCACTAAATAACCAAAGCCCCTACTTTTAGCCACTTTAACTTTTATCTCTCTAACTCTGAATAGCATCGACTATTTCACATGCAGGAGAAATCTCATCATAAATTCTTGCTTTCCTATCTAGTCTATGCAGTCAGTTTGGATTTCTCAAATGAGAAAAATTGCCCAATAGCCAGTGGGCCAGACAGTCACATTCCATTGCAAAAAAGGGCAAGTTTCACAATTGGTTTTCTCAGAAAATGGTACAGGCACAGGAGAACCCCCAAGTGGTGAATGCGTCACTCTGAATCACAGAATGCGTTCTGTAATTGTGCCACTAATAGTAATTTGCAGAGTCCAGCAGTAAAATTGCATTCTTTCAGCATCAGTGATCTTTCTATGCCTCTTATGTCAGGAATTCTTTAAATTTTGAAATGATTTGGAGTTCCGCTGGTTTAAAGTCTATATTTATTTAACAACTCAAGTCTTACAAAATGTTTGTATGGTAATATTCAAAATATTTCAGAACGCTTTTTTATTAGTAGTATTCAAAGACAAGATTTTCAGGTAGCATCAAGCACTTCCAATGTGTGCATTTATTTCTTAGCAACCACAGGCAGATTAGAAATGGTTTAAATTACTCATTACTAAAACAAAAACAAACAAACAAACAAAAACATTACAGACTTCCATTTGGCCGTTTTTTAGTAACGTAGCAGCAATTACTTTGTAAGAATAAGACTATATCTGTTCAAAATTTTATTATAGTGTACTTTTAAATAGCCTCCCCTAATTAGTCTGAATTCACCAGGTTGGACCATTGATAATGCTACTATGAAGATATCCAATCAATCGACTGCTGTTATTAATTACTTCCCAGCGAGACCCAGTGACCAATAAATAATGGGAGATTTATTTTCCTGTCATTTGCAATACCTGCACTGTGTACATGTAATTTGACTTTCTTGTATTCCTATTCTCTTCTCCATGCAGTGGTTTGCATCAGAGACGTAAGAAGAGGGAGAAAAATCAGCTGCTGGGGCAGAGATTTGGGGGGTGGGGAGCAGTGAAAATAATACAAAAGTTTGAAGCAGGGTCGGAATTGGGCCAGCCCCTCTGCGGGATCACGCTGTGAGCTGTGGACCTTGAGACGGGAAGGTAGGAGGGGCCTGGAGGGCTGAGCAGAGGGTTCAGCTCGCAGGGCTAAGGAAGAAGTAACGGTTTGGGGTCCTCTGTGCTCCGGTAAACTTACCCACGCAGTACTGCACGTGCTCACAAACAGGGAATGGGCTGCAGGGCTGGGCTGACCTGGGTTTGAGACCAGGCTTGCCACTGGAGATGAGATTTTGGACAATTTATTTCACCTCTGCTACGACGAGTCCTGGCCCTTAGCTGTCCAGGAGATAATGCGTGGAGAGCAATACCCCCTATAAGCTACTCGTTGTCTTTATTACCAATGAAACAGTCCAATGGCTATGTTTCAGATATTTTACTCAGCAGGCTGTTCCAGTTCACATACTAGTGTGTGTGACATGTGGTTTATGTAAGTGGAGGATCACAGCCTTCGGTGTCAGACTCGCCTGGGTCCACATCCCGCACCCACTGCTCAGCAGGAAAACATCTTGTGATCTCCCAGAGACTCCCTTCCCTTCTTAGAAATACAGTGTCAAATCTGCTTTCTCACTGGGCTGCTCTTAGGATTAACAGGGATGTGGCTACAAGGGGCTGCATAAAGCTGCTTATCGAAGGCCAGGTGGTTGGTATGACAGTGTTAAGTTTTCAGTGTTTTGCAATCATTGTCGTTCTGTGGCCGGTGGAAGTTGGTGTGGTGGAGTGCAGGACGGGCTGTCACAAGCACTAAACCAAGGAAGAACCCCGAGTAGTGAAGGCTGTGTGTAAAGTCTCAGGTTACAGGGATAGTCCAGTCAACATTGGTTTCCAGAATCTATTTGCAGAGTTGGACAGGGGGTGGGGGCATTCCCTAATCTCCAGGACCTCAGAGTTTCACTCCATTGGAAAAAACTGAGACCAGAAAGATGAAATGACCTCCCCAGAAGCCCAGGCTTCAGGTTTCCTGACCCCAGACCATGCTTCTTTCCCTGGGTTATGTAGGTTCTAATGGACCACTTTGATGTCCTAAAGATGTGAAAACAAAAACAAAAATCCTCTAAGTGTAAAAACATTTATAACTAATTAAACTCAGCACAATAGTAATTTAAATCATACAGACAGGGCTACTATTTTAAAAATTTAATCATATGGCTATTTTAGGGTCAAAACTCAATTATGTGTGTATGATACTCTTTAATTGTGGAATATTCCAAACTTGAATGGCGTGGCTATTTGAGGATCATGACTCAATAATGTGTCTCTGATTTATTTCCATTCTCTTCAATGACTCTTTTCCACAATTTCCCTTCTGATTTTCTTTCCACTTAGAAATACGTTTCTCTGGATCCTAAGAGGTATTTATATACATGCAAAGTTCCATTTGGGGAAACGCTCTTTCAACCTGTTAGGCTATTCTGCATGCACCTTTTCCCTGACCTCGCTGCACTGCCTGCAGCCTCCAGCATTGGCTGGAAGAAATCAGCTGCAGTGGGGGAGAATGAAGTGCTGACGCTCAGCTTTCTAGGGCTCCGCAGTGATCCTGGAATCTTCCAGAAGTGCTGCCTCTCAGCCTGGTATATAATTTCAAGATATTTAGGCTCAGAAATTCTGTTTAGATGGAAACCGTTATGTTGGGAAGCTCATACACCTCAGCAGCTGACCCCACCCCCATCCTTAAAGCCCGTAGAGATTCCCCACTGGTCCCAGCTAATGGAATCCAACCCTAGATGGGACATGGAGATGGCCAGGGGCCAGCCCTTCCCTGCAAAGTTTGCAGAGCAGGTCTGAGATGGCTGCGCTTTTCATTCAGCCTCTCTGATTCTGAATTGGCTTCTCCAGATTTCCTTCCACCCTGACGTCATAAGCCTGCTCTTATTTTCATGGTTGATGCATCAAGTTTAATACATTTACCTTCCTTTGTAGTGCCAAGTAATGTTTTGGGGGAAAACGTTGAAAACTGGAATTTAAAGCCTTTACCTCTGGGTCTCTGAAGGAATGTGGTATTATAAGGCATCCAGTGCTGCCAATGGCATATACAATTTACTCTGCGCTCCTTTTTTGGTGTGTTTTAATCACCAGGAATTTCTAATGACTCAAGTAGCAATTGTGTGGTAGAAACAACTGCATTCTTATTTGTATTTTACAGATGGAGAAACTGAGGCCCTGACCTTACAGTTGATTTCACAGTGCCCTCCGTGTCCTGGGGGCTGCATTGGAACTGTAATCCAGAGACCTCTGGTGTCATCTCAGAGACTCCACCGCCCCATCTGAGGAGTCTACTCCCCACATTTTCTTTTTAGGTAAGGAAAGTCTTTTTATTACTGAATTATAAAATGAACATTCACCATCTTGACAGTGAATGAATGAGGAGCAAAAAGCTTATCTATAAGACCTAGCTTCCGTGCATTTGCTCCCGAGCCCAAAGGAACAAAATGTCAGAATTGACCCACGTGGCCTTCCCACATGCGTGTGTCCCCTGCTCTGGCACCACTGTTTATGTTTTTGGCCATTCTTTATTTGGTCTTTCAGACAGTGTCATCAACGTGTGTGCTTCTTTTCTGTCGTGTTTTCTATTCATCTCTGTGCCTGCCTTTGAATTCAGACTCTGGCACAAGCCAGCCTAATGACTAAAGAATAAGAAAAGCCTCAAAACGCATGACCTTTGGGCAGAGCACGTTGGGAGCTGTGTAGATCTGCTGGCTTTCTCAGTGTCTGTGCATGTACAGAATAAATTAAAAACGAGTCCCTTTAAGTCTTCCCAGTTATAAGACTTCAATCAAAATCAGTATCCAAAACACATAACATAAACTTGCCAGTTTTATTGAGGTCCTTTTGCTTTGCCCAAATCAGCCTATATGGGCGAACCTGACTATCTAGAAGGGTACAATTATAGGGGTCTCCAATTCGACCCTCAGCTTTAGGTGTATTCATTTGGCCCCAAATCTGATCAGAAATTCACCAATATAACATTTTCCACCAGAAGAACTTTTTCCATATAGTCCTCCCCATTCTGGCAACAAATGGAAAAATATTGGTATTTGATACAGGGGAAGATTTAGAAAGAAAAGAGACTGGTCCCATCCCAGTGCAATCTTTACTCAACTGGGATTTCAGGTTTGCAAGCGGTAGGAATCAACATACACCCACGCTCAGAGCATCTAAGAGTAAAAGGGTCTTAGACATCCTGGCCCAAGAATTGCTGGCAAGAGGCCTTCCACCCCACCAGCTTCAGAATCAGGAGATCTAGGGCCCCCATATCTGCCCCAGCTCTGATGCATCAGTTTCCCTGAGCAAAGGAAGAGTTGGGCTTACAAAAGACTTTCGAAGTTCAAGGGAGCAAGAGGTCATTTCTCTCCCCCAGAGACATATCAGTGTTGGTGGACAGCGTCTGATGAAGGAGTGAGTGTGGATCTGGGTTTCGGGCAGCTGGAGCATGGGTCAGGAGGGCCCGTTTGTGCCTGCCTGAAGCTGCACAGGCCTCTGTGAGGGCGTTAAGGAGTCTCTCAGCCCGGTGACTTACCCTGATTTCCCCCTCAGCATATGGATTCTATTTCCAACTGTCTCCATAAATATGGTTGTGACTTTCACTGCCAAACCATCTCCCTTCCTCACCCCAGGGAGAAGCCAGAGGAGAGGCATTCCTCCACCCAGACCACTAGACCCCGCGAGGGCAGGGAGTAGACCTGGCAGTCAAAATGATGTGTGCTTTGAGTCTTTAAAGAGCCAGACTAAACTCAGAGTCAGCAGGCTACCATAAATAACCGGCCTTCCTCTCTCTTCGTGTGGTTCAAACTGGAATTCCTTTCTTTTCAGAATTGTATGAGCAGCCAGGGATCCAAGAGCCAATCATTTTATGGATGTGTAGTTCATTACAAAGTCGGCAGGCTTGGTGGGGGGACCTCAGGCAAAGGCATTCATAATTCTCTCCCATTTCTGTTCAGCGTCAGGAAGGAATGTTGGAGGGTGCTAAAGGAAGTTGCGACTACTTTAAATAAGTTTTAAAAATAAAGATCAAAATTCATTCTCGAAGGAGGGTTAAAACTGATCTGGCATCTCTTGGGGTCTGGAATGTGGTAGGTGGGAGGAGGAAGTAAAGAAATGGACTCACAGCCACATGGAATGTGGTTGGAGGAGACCAGGAGGTAGACCAGTAGCCTGTGTAATTTTCTTACCCTTGGGTGAACATTCTAGAGAGCCTTTGATAAGCAGAGCAGAACAAAGCAAGGGTTTTTTTTTTTTTTTTTCTTAAGGCTAAGCTAGATAATGTATTTTAAATGCAGGGTTTTGAACTGGTTCTCCAGAACGTTAAAAATAAATGTGTTTCAAATTATAACATTGGTGATGTTACGATCCCAGGATTGTGGATAATGACAATGCTACAGAAAAATAACCACTGTTTCTTCAGTGACGGCTATGGGCCCCACGTTACAATGTGTATGATACCTTTGAATTCTCAGCACTGTGCAAAGGTTGGCAATGTCAGCTCCTTTTTACACACAGGGAAATGAGACTGCAAAGTTTAAGTGCTTTGCTCAAGGTCACCCTGTTATTAAGTGGTAAACCCAGGATATGCTCTGATATCTGGAATGAAGCTGAAATAACTGCCTGTAGCCTGTAGTTTGTGTTTCTGCCTTTTCCTTCCTCTTTGAACCTCTGTTGCTAGAGTTGTAGGAGCCTTTCTTACTTTCCGCGCCTGGGAGACTTGCTTTTGAAGAGCTGCCTCAATTTGTGACAGCAGTTGCTCAAGCTGTGGTGATTTATCATTTCCAAGTCCTGCTTCGTGGAGTCTGCATTTCACTTGCCCATATAGACCCCACTGGCTTCTAGAAATCCTACAGCCCCACTTCTGTCTGGAGTGCCTCTGGAATGCTTGATGAAGAATGTACTTAGAGGAAACACTTTGTCAGGTCTAGTATCCAAACAATGGCATGTGGCAAAGTGCAAAGAATTAGAAGTACTAGAAGCAGTTAGTTCTCAATGATGATGGCATCCCTGCAAGCCTGTGCCCTTGTCACTAATTAAACCTGAATGCCGCAAGGATCAGTGATTAGAAAACCACTAAGCTCTATGAAGCTACTTTCTTTCCATTCTTCCCAGTGACCCAACCTTTTATTCAACCCTTCTCTTCAAGTTGCTAAAAAAAAAATGGTTTAAAAAGAGTAGAAATAGTAGCAAATAACCAGTTGATTCTTTTTTACCAATTGATTGAAAAAACATTGAGAGCATCTTCCAAAATGCTTTGGATTGTCCCTCCCTGAGTTTTCTTGAAAGTATTCTCACGTGCCGTGTAAGAAATTGTGAGTCAGCCTTCTCCAAATCCTGACTTTAAGAGCTGCAGAAATCATCTGCCAGGCAGCACATATGTTCTCAGTGAGGAAAACACATTTCCTAAAAGAAATGGGAACTTTCAAACCCGTTCAATTGCAATAAAGACACTTTGCACTTTGCTAACTTTCCTTCCTCTCTGGTGCCAGAGGCTTTTCTGCCCTGGATAGGATCCCGAGTTTTGAAGGCATCTGTTGCACCCCACCTCTCCCCAGCAGGACTCTGGAGACTGAGCCCACCTCACACTTGCCGCCTAGAAGGGGGATCCAGCTGCCCAGGGAAGGGAGATAAGATGGAAGGACTAAACATGGGCCACGATGCAGAAAGATTAAACCAGCAGCGACCTCTTTTGAATGCAAGGCCCTTGAAAGCTGTAAATCCATTATCACATGAAGTCCTTGTAACAACCCAATGCATGGAAACTAACCTCCAATCCATGGCTAAGAAGATGTGGTCTCAACCAGACTGAGTCCTGGACAGGGTCACTCAGCTTGTGTCACAAGCCGAGATTGTCCCAGGACCTCTAAGTGCAGTCCTGCACGTGTGGTCTCCGAAACATGGGAAAGGTGTTTTCTTATGGGAAATTGTCCCGACAAAGCCCGAAACAAGCCCCAAACACCCTAAAGGGCAGATTGCCAGCAAGAATGATGGCATCTGTGTCAGCATGGTAGAAACCACATTCAGACAGCTTGTGGGCTTCTCTTGGAGCAAAGAGAAATCAATTCTGAGAAAATGAAACTCTCAACTCAGTGCCACACTTAAGAAATTTTCAACTCAATTCCTGACCTCTCATGAAGGCTGCTCTGTTCCTCTGTAATTGGTACTGGGTTGTTCTTTGGGTTGTCAGTGTATTTTTATTCATTAAATTGTGTGAATAAAAATTGATGGGATGGCAGGACCAACGGCAGCCCCAGGCATAGAACAAAGGCTCTTCTAATCCAGCATTTCTTCCTTCAGATCTGGGGAGATGTCTCCTGTGGGTTTTCTTTTCCTGAGTATCCAGAAACATGATTCCGTGTTCACAAGAATTGCCAGTGACATTTCATTTGACAGCTCCACCCCCCCTCAAAGAAACCCCTACATTTAGCAGAACCCAAAGGGAACTTGAGAGACACTCTGACATTTTATTTCCATTTTGTGAATTAAAGCAGAGCTGAGGTTCTCTGCAGACAGGTAATGCTGGTTTCGGTTCTGCAGTAAGTCCTTGGGAGATGGACTGTGCTGACTTTGTGAGAATATTTCACGATTCATCACAAAGGACTCTGAAACAGTCGTTTAAACTCCTCTTGAAATTGGTGACAATATAAATCCCAAAGAGGAAACCAAGCCAGGGAAACTGGAGAGCTTGGCTCCACAGCAAATTCTACAATTTGAAGTCAGGTGGTGGTTCCTTTAGAAACCGGTGGAACCAGCCTTCTCTGAACCCGTTGTCACAACCCCAGATTCTGCTAAACCTCAGCCAAGAAGCAAAAGCTGAAGGAATGCCATTTTGCATAGCATTATCAACAGGATTAAGAGAGGGCAGCGGGAAAGAAGTTCCTCAGTCAGTAGAAAACTGGGGCATTTATTTGATTGTAAGATAGTTGTCTCTTCTTGTAGGATTATTGAGTGAAACTCTCCCTTGTGCCTCTGAAAGGGATTTTTCTAGACACAGTACAGAATTGCTGTGTTTAAACACCACAACCCTAGGGGGCCTGGGATTAGAAAAATATTACTAAGGAAGAGCTGTGGGAAGAAGCTGGGATATAATGCCTATTAGGATGAATGGTAATTTAAACCATGAGAAGAAGCACAGCCTTTTTTTTTTTTTAACATAGGCAGGCACTGGGAATTGAACCCAGGTCCCCAGCATGGCGGGCAACAACTCTGCCTGCTGAGCCACCATGGCCCACCCAAGCCAAGCCTTTTTAAACACAGTTTGTGAAAATGTAAATGTCTGCTGGATAAAGCTGCCACTGATGTCCACATGTTTTGATCAGTAGGAAATGTGCTTTCTACAACTGAAACTTTTGGGGGAGGGGTTGGGGAGCTGTCATGGATGGTAGCCTGACCCATAACATTTTTTATGGCTTGAATATTTTATTGAAAGCCCTGTGCCATCTGGCTACTGATGTGGCTCCATTGTGTGCAGGTCTGCTCTTCTCATCGCAAAGGAGAGTAGGAAGACCTTGCTTTGTTAGGGATCAGGTCGCAGACAAGTCAGAGTTATATAGAGCAATGAGAATCCAGTGACTTCTATGCTAGAAGCAAAGGAAGAGAAGTAAGAGAGCAGAGAAGCTTGGCCCTAGAGTAGAGAGACAGTTGCCCAAATGGGAGGGAAGTTGTTTTGGTTTGCTAAAGTGAACAGAATGCAGAATACCTGAAATGAGTTGGCTTTTACAATGAGGATTTATTAGCTTACAATTTACAGTTCTTAGGTCTTGAAAATGTTCAATTCAAGGCATCAGAAGGATGATACCCTCTCTGAAGACAGGCTGCTGGCATCCGGGACACCTCTGTCATATGGGAAGGCACCTGGCCAGCATCTGTTGGTCTTTCGCTCCCTGGTTTCTTTGCCTGCAGCTCTGGCTCCAGTGGCTTCCTGTTTTCTGTGGGTCCTCTCTTAGCTTCTTCAGGGCTTTTCTCTGAACTCTCTGGGCTCTTTCTGTGTGTCCTTTACCCTCTCATAAAGAACTCCAGTGCAGGGATTAAGACCTATTCTGAATGAGATGGGTCACACCTCATTTGAAATTACATAATCAAAAGGTCCCATCCACAAAAGGTCTACACCCACAGGAATGGATTAAAAGAACATGGCCTTTTCTGAGGTACATAACAGCTTCAAGCTACCACAGAGGTAGAGGTGGAGGAAGATGTTGAAAAGAGGGAATGCTGAAGGTGGAGGTAAAATGGGGGTATTCATAGTGAAACTGAGACAGCCCCTGGGACTATTACTAAGTGTGGGATGTATCAATGTCAGAAAGTATTCACTATTAAATTAAACAACTCTCCTGCCTCTGAAGTATGGAATAAAAAATTCAATGTGTAGAAAAGTCATCTGTTACATTTTCTTGAGAGGCAGTAGGTGAGCTACCAACACATTATGCAAAGATTAATGACATCACTTTTATGTAAGTGGACCCTAATTTAATTGCTTTTCCTTACCTTATATAAGGTTTTGAAGCCTTGTTTTGAGACTATTCAGAAAGGCAATTTTGATTTTGGATAACTAATATCTTTGGGATTGGTTCTCTTAAGCCAGAGGGCACTTGCATGCACTTAAGTTAATAGAATTTAATAACCTATTTAATATGCTATGGCTAGAGAGAGATTTTTATTAGCTAACTTGGAGAAGCTGTGTTCTCATATTCATGCATAAGATAATGTATTATTTTATAGGCAAAAATAGAGTTTACATTTTGAAATAAACAAATCATTGCTTTAAACAGTGTAGGAGAAAGTGCACCACTTCAAAAATAATTGCTTGTTTATATACATTTGCTTTTTGGAAACAAAAGACTGACATGAGAGTTCCTGCATCATTAATCTGTTATATGCAGAAATGAGAAACCTATACAGGGACCCAAAGCAGTACAATTTCCCATAAGTTCAAGTGAACATGATAAATTATACCATTTTACCACTAAATGATATATTAGATCAATACAACCTCTAACTCATGAGCTACACTTAGAAATATCAAGCCTGATGGAAAAGTACCTTTTAATAAATCAGGAAAGATTCTCAAAACCTTAGGAAAAATAAGTCTGGTGAAATACGGCCAGTCGTATCTTCACACATGAAAAAAATACTTCTGATTCCTAGGAGCTTGAAAACTATTTTAAGTACTAAGAGTTTTTGTTAAGTAGGTTTAAAACCCACATTGAGCAGCTATGAAGGAGTAACAGTCATATCAATTTTTTAAGTTTTTCTTTGTGAATGAAATTAAATAAAGTACATAGAATAAAAATTTACAACCTAACTATTAGCTGTTTTAATATTGTTGTTATAGTGAATGTTGACCCTACAATAGTATATAACTGTCAAATTTGTCTTAAATCAAATATCATTTTCTTTTGACTATGCCACTCTTAAAAATGCCAGACCAAGCAGAGAAAAAAAATAGATGCTTTCTTGAATCCTCAAAGACATTTCCTTGAAAGGACTGTAGAATTACTTTCACTTGGTCTACATTCTTATCTGTTCATTAGTCAGAGCAATTAATGCTAGCTGCTCTAACAAGCATTCCCAAGATCTCAGTAGTTTAAAGCAATTAACATGTATTTATTGCTTATGTCACAGTTCCATTAAGTGCCAGAGGTGGCTCTCCTGGGGGTTCTTATTTAAATAGTTTCTTCCCTTTTGTGGCCTCCACAGTCTCAGTGGAAGGGAAAGTGTTTGTATGTTTGTATGATTGTTTAGGAAGTTCATAGTCAGACCTAAAAAGAGCAACTTCACTTCTACTCATATTCTTTAGTTCAGAGCCTCGTTTGTAGGGCCACAGCATAACTTCCAGTGGTGCAGGGAAGAGTTATCTTCCTGTTTGCTTGGAAAGAGGAAGGAGGATTGATGAGCATCTAGCCAGATATGCTTCCTTGAATCTCCAAAGATAATGAAGGCTTAAACTTTCCAGTATGCTCAGTTGTATTTCTTAGCATGACATTACATGGGATTAGCACTTTATTTTTAGAGAAAAAAGGGCACCATTTGACTCTATAACTCATGTCTCAATGTGCATAGTTGAGAATGGTTTGTGAAGCCCAGCTAAAGTTCCACACCTTCCATGAAGTTCCCCGATCATTTCATCACACCCTGTAGTGATCCTTTTATCTATGCGCTAGTAATAACACATCAGATATCTCTTAGTGTCCTTTCCTTCTATGTACTGACTCTACTTTCTTCATGTCAGAGTCTAAGCATCTTACATATAATAGTAGAGTAGAGTTGTAACATACTGTATAGTAGTTAAGGCCATGGGCTCTGCAATCAGACTGCAAGGATATGAATCATAATTTCGTTCCTTATTAGTTATTTACCTTACTTAGTAAGTTACCCTCTTTGTACCTAGTTTCCTCATTTAAAATAAGCATAGTACCTAAAGTACCTACTTCATACATTTGTTGTAGGCATTACACATAATAAATATGTATAAAGCACTGGGAATAGTAAGTGCTTAAAACTCAGGCATTATGAGTCCTCAGGAAATGTTAAGTATAAGAATGCAATCAGGAACTGTGACTTTATTTTCTTGAATCCTCTGCTGTGGCTAGCATATGGTCCTACCCAGAGTAGGTCAAGATAAATGTTTACTAAAAGAATAATGAATATGTTGGGTTGATGAAGTAGAGAGCCTTCCACTTGAATTTAAGCAGGATATAAACAAATTTTTTCCAAATTATTTTCTCCAGTTCGACTCAGATTCCAAAATCAATTAAAATCTAACCCTTTATTTACAATGAAAAATTAATCTTAAAATGTAAATACATCCGAAAAGGTGACACATTGGCTTAGATTCACAATATACTTTTCTGTTCCAGCAATAAAGTGGTCTCAACTTTGTGAACTGTTTCCTAATAGAGGCACTTATAATAGAAGGAAACATCTAATTTTATATGTATAGCTGAACTGTTGGGAAAGTAAGAGAATTCCTACAGAAGCCAGCAATTATATGAAAATGTAGTTCCATAGAAGTACAGGCATTTACCCTTGTGCGTTTGCCTATTTCTTGTGACCCAAAAGCTGGCACACACCAGGGATAGGTAATATAGTCTAGGATCAGAACAGGGTAGGAGTACAGATTGCATACTTAGAGAAAAAGCAAGAAGAGAGAATTAGTGGAAAGAAAAGGATCACATCTCATCACATCATGAGGATAATTGCCTGCCTCAACCTCTGAGAGGAGCAAGAGATAAAGAAGATGTCAGTCTTCAAAATGCCTAAACACAACCCTAACAGGTTACCATTGTAACAAAAAAAAAAAATCAGAATTTAACTTTAAAGTGGCCTCAAGTTGATAGTGTCCCAGCTGCCTTTCAGAAGAAATACACATCCTCTCTGTAGGAATACATTTTAACCCTATGCCATAAAGACATTTCTAAGGAATATGAGCTCACAAACAAAAATCACAAAACACAAGGAAACGAGATACCATTAAGAAAAGTCAATAGAAACAATAAAGTGAAGAATTTCACTGATAATTGGAATTATCAGACCTGGAATATATAATAGGTTTTATATTTTTAATATACTCAAGGAAATAGAGGCATATACCAAATGTCATGAGTTTACAAGACACTAAAGAGGCAAATTTTTTAAAAATAAAATTTCTAGAAATGAAAACTATAATTGAAATTATTGAAATTGCTTTAAACATCATATTAGATACAGCTGAGGAAAGAATTTGTGAATTGGAAGATAGATGAAAAGAATTAATTAAGAATCAGCTTAGAAAGACAAAGAGAAGGCAGAAAGAGGGGTTAAAAGACAATGAAAATATAGTGGGGAAGGTACAACGTATGCCATATTGGAGGTTTACTACAGAGGTGGGCAAACTTTTCTGTGAAGAATATACAATAAATGTTTTAAGCTTTGTGCACCATAGGGTCTCTGTTGCAACTACTCAACTCTGCTATTGTAGCCCCTAAGAGATCATAGACAATAATGTAAATAAATAAGCCTGGCTATGTCCAGTAAAATTTTATTTACAAAAATAAGGAACAGGCCAGATTTGGTCTGCAGACTGTAGTTTGTCAACCTCTAGTCTAGGAAGTAATAGTAAATCAAAGTAGTGCATAATTTGAGAAGAGAGTGATAATACCTCAGTCAAGCTGACCCCCCCAAAATAAAAAATGAAGTCTCTCAAAAGAGAAAGAAAAGACACAATAATATTAGAGAATTTACCTGAATTAATAAAACGCAAAACAGTTCTCTGATCCAGGAAGATCAAAAAGTCCAAAACAGGAAAAAGAAAAGTAAATACACACTTCAATAAATTATTGTGAAACTATAGGCAAGAAGGACAAAGAAGAGATTTTTAAGGTCGCTATAGAGGTCAACAAATTATTCTCCCACCAAAAAAAAAAAAACTTTTATTAAACTGGGCAATATTGCTTGAAGCTACCATATCAGAGACTGGGAAATTAACAAAAGGCAAACAATGAATTTTGAAGTATTTACTTATTAAAAGCAGCTAGAATTTGAGAGAGAACTATGGGGATCTGCAATCTTCATACCTGAGGATAACCACACCAACTTCCTGCCACACAACACCAGGTTGGTGTTCAAGTTTTTCTCAATGCAGTTTTATTGAGCTATATCCACACATAATACAAGCGATCAGAAGTATACAATCGCTGGCTCACAGATATTAGAATTTTATAAAGGTGGGCTGGCTGTTAAAGGGGGCCAAATAGATTTGGAATGAAGGTGAAAGTTCATCCTCAAGAACATTATTAGTAAGAGTAGCAAACTTAACAGGAAATGAATAGGGAAAATCTCAAGCTGCCTGGGGTTGTGGTCCAATTTGGGATGAGCAGTGGACTAGCAAGAAATGTAACAAGGAGATCCTGGAAGGGAGAAAGTCATGGAAGGGCTAGCCAAGCTCCATGCCTCTGTGACTGATTGGGAAACTATGGGCATGCACAGGGAAGACCTGAAAGAGAGCAGAGGAAAATAAAATTCAAAGCAGATTTGAAAAATGCCTAAGACTGAATGTGATCCCCACCCACCACAGAGATCCATTGACGTGGCATGAAAGCCTTATGGGCTTGAGATGTTTGAGCAAAATCTCTACCCAATGAGTGGTTGATCACTAAGCGAAGCAGACACAGAGGCAACCCCTAAGAAGTCAGGCTTTATATTATATTAGATACCATGTCAATTTTCAGCAAAAGAGTAGATGTCATGCAGTGAAACAGGAAAGTACAATACATACATAGGTGAAAAAGCAGTCAATGGAAACTCACTTAGACAGTAAGCCCAAAGATAAATTTAGCGAAGTCTTCAACACAGCTACTATAAAAATATTTAAAGTATTCATTGAAACAATGTTTAAAGAATTACAGTATGATGACAATGACTCAACAAATATGGAATCTCAACTGAGAAATAGAAACTATTAAATGAATCAAGTGGAAATTCTGGATTTGAAAACAGAAAAATCAAAGTGAAAAACTTACTGATGGTCAAGTCAACAGAAGATCTGATATGGCAGAATTAAAAAAATCAGTGAAACTTGAGGATAGATCAATAGAAATTATTCAATCTGAAAAAGAGAAAAAAATAATTAAAAATAAGAAACCTGAGAGAGATCAAGCATGCCAAAATACACGTAATGAAAGCCCCATAAAGAGAGGGGTGAAAGTGGCAGAAAAAGAATTGTTTGAAGAATTAATGGCCCCAAACATCCCATATTTGGTGGAAACCATTAATCTGTAGATCTAAGAAGCTCAGTGAATGCCAAATAGGATAAAAACAAAAAGATCCACACCTAGACAGTCATAGTAAAACTGGTGAAAAAGCCAAAGGCCAAGAGGAAACCTTGAAAGCAGCAAGTGAACAATGACTTATCATATACAGGAGCAGCAATATGATTGACATCTTACATCTCATGTGAAACAATGGTTACTAGAAGGCCATGGAATGACAAGGTCATGGGGCTGGAAGAGAAAGAAAACTTATCCACCGAGAATTCTATATCAGAAAAAATTATCATTCAAAAATGTTGGCAAAATAAAAATACCTCCAAATGATCTAAAACTGAGAGAATTCATCACCAGCAGACCTACCCTACAAAAAATATTAAAGAATTTCCGTCAGAAAAGAAATAACATCAGACAATAATTTGAATCCAAAGAAAGAAATGAAAATCTCCAGAAATGGTAAATATGTTAAATATGAAAAACTGTTTAAATATGTATTTTTCTTTTATTGCTCAATTCTTTAAGAAACTTGAAATTATGTAAAGCAATAATTTAACATTTTGTTGTGGGGCTTATAGCACACACACACACATTTATATATGACAATAACAGCACAAAGTAGGGGGAGAAATAAAACAACTCTGATGCAAAGTTGGTATATTTTACTGGAATTAAATCCGTATTAACTGAAGTAGGTCAAGATAAGTTAAAATGCATATTGTAATCCCAGAGAAACCATAAGAAAATAACTCAAAAATACTGTTTAAATATAAAAAAGAACTTTAAAATGGTACATTAATATTTTAAAACACAAAGGAAAGCGGCAAATGAGGATGACAGGAAGGAAAAAAGACATGAATTGTTTAGAAAACAAATAACATGGCAGGTATAAACCTAATCCTATAAATATATACATTATATATGAATGAACTAAACACTCCAATCACAAGGATACAAAAGTAGGTCCAGCTATATGATGTACATAAAAGACTCAATTTAGGTTACAAGTTTCAAATAGATGGAAATAAAAGAATAGAAAAGATATACCATGCAAACAGTACTCATTAGAGAGTTGTAGTGACTGGCAATAAGGTCCTAAAGAAAACATTAAGAGAAACGATACTAGAGAAAAAAAGGGATATTTCATAATGATCAAAGGCTTCTTACATTAGGAAGATACAGCAATTTCAGATATTTAAGCACCTAAAACCAAAGGCCTAAAATACATTAAACAAAAATGACAGTTTAGAAGGAGAACTAGAGGGTCAAAAAATAGCCATAGAGAAAAGACAGGCAAAAACAGCAACAATTTGACTTATGTCTAATATCTCAAGAATTATAGGAGCCATATGGAGTGAAATGATAAGAGAGCTGAGGAAAAAATAACTGTCGTCCTGTAATTTATACTCAGCAAATTATCTTTGAAAAATGGGAGTAAAAGGAAAACCTTTTCCCCCCAAATAATCAAAAACTGAAAGTGTTTTATCAACATAACTTCACTAAAGGGATATATCTAAAATAGAATGAAAACAATCTCAGAACGGGTAATTTGAGTTATAAGCATTAAGGTTTGCTCATTTTACTATGTATGATATGCTTCAGTAATTTTTAAAAAATTGATTATATTTTTCTATAATGACAACAAACAGAAAATGCAACATAAAATGATATTTTCAATAATAATTAAAATAGATCTAGGAATATCTCTATCAAAGATGTATCATTTATAGGATATTATAAGACATGATTATAAGACATTATTAAAAACTTGTATAAATTTGAGATCAAACCTAAACAGCTGTAGAACTGTTTACAATTAAACTGACAACTAAACTGACGATGATGTTTAATTTATAAGGTTTTACAGAAATTCAGTAGAGAATTAAATCTTGGGCTCCGCAGTATATAACTAAAGAGAGGATGATTGAAATAATATTTTCTGGTGTCCTTGTTAAATTTCTGAAGGAAGGGGAAAGGAAGACATTGATTAGCTTTAGAGTTTTTAAAGACAAACATTCATGTTTAAACTTGTAAGTTCAAACGAACTTACACACAAAAAGTAGAATGCATACTTCTAAACTTATAGAGAAAAAAATGCAAGAGAGGAAAAGAAAAATTCTAGGCAAAGAAAAAAGTAACAAATAACAAATAAAATAAATAGAAAGACCAAAATAGGAGATTATGAATAAATCAAACTAAATTAGCAGCCAGAATCAAGGTAAATGAACTATTGATATAAGTTAAAATATTGACAGTTAAAAGGATAAAAACTATGATTATCCCAAAAGATGCAGAAAAAAAGGAGAGAAAAGTATGTGATAAAATTCAGCATTCATGTTCAAAACTTTTCACAATAGGAATTAAAGAAACTATTCTAAACCTGTAAAAAAGGGTATCTTTCCCAAAACATATAGCAAGTATTAAAACCAATGTTGAAACATTAAAAGAATTATCTTTATATTCAAGAACAAGAACCCTATGTTCAATATCACCTTTTTTTTATTCAACTTTGTACTAGTGAGCCTAAACATCACAATAAGACAAGAAAAAGCAAAAAATGCATAAAGATTGGAAAGGGAAAACCAAAATGTCATTATTGTCTGATGATCATCTACCTAGAAAATCCAAATAGATCTATATATTATTAGTGTTAAAAAGAAGGTTTCTAAAATATACTACCTGTGAGATCAAACTACAAAGTCAACTGTCAGCATCAAGTGTAGTCAGGCATGTGGAAAGTTGGAATTCTCATATTTTGCTAAGTGAAAGTCAACTTTTGCAACCGTTCTGACAAATTGTTTGGTGGTATCTATTAAGCTAAATATATATATATATATCCAAAACCTATTAATTTCCTATATATTTATGTCTATACCTATTTCTATATATATGAAAATAAATTATGTCCTTCAAAAGTCTGTACAAGAATATTCATAGCACCTTTATGAATTGCAGCAAAAAACTGGAGAAGTTGTAGTATATTCATATAATCAAATGCTACATAGCAGTGAAAGAAACAAACACATACAACATGAATGAATCTCACAGACTTGAGCAAAAAGGCAAATATTAAAGTGTTCCTATTGTATGATCCCATTTATATGAAATACAAAAAAAAGACAAAATAAATCTATATGATAGAGGTCAGAATTGTGGTTCCTTGGTGGAGAGAGATGATATTGACTTAGAAGGTACATGACAGAGCCTTATGAGATGCTGGATATTTCTATATCTTGATTTGAGTGGTTATATGAATCAACCTCAATATTTTTGTTCAAATTCTCCCATTATTTGAATTAGATTCATTGAGGTATAATTTACATGTAATAAATTCACAAATATTAAGTGTATAATTTGACACAGTTTGATAAATGCATGTAGTCTTGTAACTACAATAACCATGACAGCGCAATTCCACTATCCCCCAAATTTCTATCATGCCACTTTACAGACAATCTCCTTTGTCCATCCTGGCCCTAAATAAGTGAAATCAAATACCAGCCAGTCTTTCGTGTCTGACTTTTTCCACATATACGTTTGGGGCATGTTTCCGCTTTTTTTGTTTGTTTGTTTATCAGTTAACTACTTTATCAGTTATTATTCTCTTTTATACTTGGATAGTATTCTAGGGACAATTTGTTTATCCATTCACTAATTGATGGAAGCTTGAGTGGCTTCCAATTGGAGCTTTTATGAATACAGCTGCTATGATAATTTGCATTCATATGTGTAGACACATGTTTCGGTTTCTCTTCCATAGAACTAGGAATGGAATCGCTGAGTCATAAGGAAAGCGTATATCAAATTTGATTTTAAAAACCTGCTAAGTTGTTTCCCAAAGTGATTTATCATTTTGTATTTCCACCAGCAATGTATGAGTCCCATTTGCTCCACATTCTCACTGTCAGTCGGTGTTGTCAATATTTTAAATTTCAGCCGTTCAAGTGTGCATATGTTGGTGGTTCGTTGGAGTTTTACTTTGCATTTCCTTAATAAGAAATGATATTGAGCATCTTTTTATAAGCTTATTTGCCATTTGTAAATCTTCTTTGGTGAAATGACTGCTTAAATATTTTGCCCATCTTTAGATCAGTTTGATTTATGAGTTCTTTATATATTATGGATTTTGTCCTTTATCAGATATATGTCCTTGAAATTATTTTCTCAGTCTATAGCTTACCTATACATTTCATTAAGGATAGCTTTTGAGGATCAATGTTTTGATTTTGATCAAATGAAATTTAACAATTTCTTCTTTTATAGTTCACACTTTTTGTGTTTTAAGAAATTTTTTTTCTAACAGGTCACACAATTTTCTCCTAGAAGGTTTAAGCTTTAAGTGTTAACATTTAGGTCTATGACACGTTTTGAAAAGATGTTTGTGTCTGGTGTGAAGTTCATGTTTTGTCTGTGAATGAAAGTATGCCAGCATGATTTATTGAAAAGATTATTCTTTCCCCGTTTAATTTGCCTTGACGTTTTTTTCCAGAAATCAATCGATCAAATATGTGTGGGTCTGTATGTGTACTTTCAAATGTGGTACACTGGTTTTCCTGCCAAACACGCTTTATTGGAAACTGTAGCTGTATAATAAGACTTCAGATTATTGAGTATAGTCCTCTAATTTTGTTCATTCTTTTCAAAGCGTTTTCACTAGTCTAGGACATTGATTTTCATATAAATTTTAAAACCAGTTTTCCAATTTCTACAAAAACACTGGCTGGGATTTCAATTGGGTTTACAGTGAATCTACAGATCAATTTAGAGAGAATTAAAAGCATAGCAGGTTCCAGTCTTGCAATCTATGAACACAGTATGCCTCCACTTATTTATGTCTTCATTAATTTCTCTCAGCAGAGTTTATAGTTTCTATGTACAGGTCTTGCACATATGTTGTTCAGTGTTTTTTTAAGTATTTCACATTTTTTTGCTATTGTAAATGCCATCTTACATTTTATTTTCTAATTATTTTTCTCTAAAATATAGAAATAAAATTAATTTTGTGTTTTGACTTTGTCTCCTATGACCCTGCTAAACTTACTTATTAATCTCATGGCTTCATTGTAGATTCATTGAAATTTTCCCATAGACAATCATGTTATCTGTGAACAGAGATAGAATTACCCTTTCCTTTCTTATTTGAAAGCATTTTCTTTCTTTCTTTTGGCTAAAACCTTCAGTAAACTGCTGAGTTGAGGAGGTCAGAGCAGATATCATGTCTTTTTCCTATGTTAGGGAGAAAGAAGTCAGTTTTTCATCATTAAAATGTTAGCTGTAAGTTTTTCAAAACCCTTTTTCAGATTGAAGATTTTTCTTTTTATTTCTAGTTTATTGAGAATTTTTATCACACATGGGTGTTGAAATTGGTCAAAAAATTTTTCTGATTCTACTCAGATGATCTTATGGTTTGTCTCCTTTAGTCTGTTAAAATGGTGAATTGCATCGGTGGATTTTCAATTCTTGGCGTGATCTTACATTACCGCAATATATCCTACTTGGTCACGATGCATTACCCTTTTCATATATTGCTAAGTTCAACTTGCTAAAACTTTCTTAGAGATTTTTAAAGATTTGATTGTGAAAAACTTCATTATGCAGTTTTCTTTTGTTTGTCCAGTTTAGGTACCAGGGGATTTCTGGCCCCATAGAATGAAGTTGAAGTGTTTTTCATTGTATTTTCTAGTAGAGTGTGGGTAGAATTTGTGTTATATTTTCTTTAAATGTTTGGTGGAGTTCACCAATGGAGCCATATTGGCCTGGAGTTTTCATCGTGGTGAGATTTTAACTTACCAATTACATTTCTTTAATAACTATAGAACTATTACCTATAACTTCTTGTGTAAGTGCTGGTAGTTTATGTCTTTAAAGTTTTGTGTATTTCATCTAAAATGTTGATTTTTTTGGTATAAACATATTCATATTTACTAGTTCCTTTTTGTAGGGATATCCTTTCTTTCATTCCTAATTTTGAAAATCTGGGTAATTCTCTTTTTCCCTTGATCTGATTGGCTGGTGTCTTATCAATTTTATCAATCTTTTCAAAGGAATGGCTTTTGGTTGCACTGTTTTTCCCCCATTTTTTTTTTTGTGTTCTATTTCATTGATATTTGCTCTTTATTATTTTTCTCCTTATACTTCTTTGGATTAATTAGTTCATCTTTTTATTCTTTTTTTATTTTGAGAGCTTAGAGCATTGATTTGAGACCATTCTTTTATTCTAATATAAACATTTATAGTATGATATTATAAAAAGCTATAGATTTCCCTTTAAGTATGCTTTAACAGTATCACTAAGATTTTTATGTTTAACGTCTTCATTTTCATTCAGCTAACAATATTTTTAATTTCCCATGTGATTTCTTCTTTGGCCCGTGGGTTACTTAGAAGTTTGTTGTTTATTTTCCAAATATTGGGGGATTTTTCAAATACTTTTCTGTTGCCATGTGATCAGAGAAAATGCTCTGCGTATCTCTGTATCTCCCTGTGCAGTGCCTTCCTCTGATATTTTGCCTTGTACATTGTACCTTTCCCTCCCTGCACTGTGAACTCTGTCTTCTCAATTCAGCAAGAACTCTGAGCTCTGTCTTGCTTTCCCCTTCCTGCTGGGGCCTGGGAACCGTCCTCAGGTAGTGAGCGGGATGGTCACTGAAATGGCCTCTTTCCTTTTCCTTCTCTCAGGAATCATGGACTGTTGTGCAAGATCTGGCAACCATTGTTTCATGTATCTGGCTGTTTTTCTGGTTTTGTAAAGTAGGGAGTTAAAAGTGGTCCCTTTTTCTTCATCATTGCCAGAAGCATGTCAATGACTTTTTAAAGTTCATCATGGACATTAAATAGCAACAAACAGAAAATGCAACTTTAAAGTAACCTTTTAAGAAGCAGAAACAACATAGGGTATCTAGGAATATGTCTAACAAACCAGGTGCAATTTGTGGACTATTATGAAACATGATTAGGACACATTATTTAATACCTAAATAAGTGGAGAGAAATACCATGTCAGTGGGTAGGGAGACTCAATATTGCAAATTTATCCCTAGAGTCAATGCAATTCCAATGACAATGTAAATAGTTTTTGTTTTGAACTTAACAGGATGTTTCTAAAATGTAGATGTAAGAGCAAAGGACAGAGAATGCCCAAGACTTCCTGAAGCAGCCCCACGGTCCTCCAGAGATCACGGTTTAGTTATGTGTCATATTTGCATAGTCTATCGGCACAACCTTTGTGTGTGTTGATGGCCTGGTTTCTCATCCTGGCTTGGATCCTTGCAATCTATTTCTCTTTGCCTCAGTTTCCTCATCCATATAATAATAGTGCTCACTTTCCAGGGTAATGTTGAGGAATTAACAAATTAACCTGTAAAAAGTACTTGTAGCCATGCCTCGCCTGTTTTGAATGCCAATACATATCAGCAATTTTCATTATCGCTAAGCTCTGCTAATTAAGATCAAGCAGCGTTGGGGTGAACAAATAGATAAATAAATCATAGAAAGCCCAGAAAATACCTACACAGAGGTGAAAAACAAAAAGTGGTCGTGCTGATGTTTCAGATAAGTGGGAAAGGATGGGTTGTGGTGCAGTACGATTGATGAACAATGTGAGGAGAAAATGAAAACGGGTCCTTTCCTCGCACTAAGAACAAGCCCAATGCCCACCACTTGTTGAATGGCTAAAGATTGGAGTATGTTCATGCCACAGGGCCGTATGCAAAGTGAAGATGAATGAACCACAACCACACCACAGTCAGACACGGGTGAATTTCACATAGTATTGAGCCTAAGGCTGAGTCTCAGAAGGATAGATACAACTTGATGTCATTCATGTATCATTAAGAAAAGAAAAAACTGAACAACATATTGCTCAGTTTTGTAAAACTATGAAGGAAAACAAATGAATCCTAAA